>JAFBJQ010000419.1:40252-78037 GCA_016785345.1 Trinectes maculatus
CCCCCCCCCCCCCCCCCCCCCCCTAGCCCCCCCCCTCCCACCCGTCATGCCATTAGAGCTGCCTGTCAGGCACATGAAAGAGATGACAAGCAGTGACACACTCTTTGTCTTGGCAAATCAAGACTAGTGGCCCGGTCCAGAGGTGATGGCAGGAAATGAAGAGGAGCAATGACGGAGTGACTGGGAAAAAGACGGGGGAACTTTTGCACCGTGATGGAGCGGCAGGCAAACCGGATGAGTCATGGCGGCCTGGGGGGAACGATGTGCACTTTTTCCAAACATCTGTCAAGTCACATTCTGTGATTAACAGGAGGCAGACGCCGCGGCGAGGAGGATCAGTTTCTGCTGCACTGCCCGAGCGACGTGACTCGAAACGATGAGGTTTCTGTCAAAACGCCAAGCAAGTGATCAGTTACTAAAAAAAACACACTATGCTCATTATTTAGTTCTGAGATACGCATCATCTTAAATCAGTGGGGTCATATACAGTACACACACTGACGTGACCTTCTGAACCCTGGTTTTAAATCATTAAAACCATTTCTGAGTCTCTGTTGGGCCTTTGTGGGTCGAGAGGTCGTTTGGTAAAACTCTATATCTTCTCTATACATTTTTGCTAAAGTATGTTGAAGTTCAGTCAAATAAAACGTTGGACTTTATGGGGAATCCTGGCATAGTTTTTTGCTGACATATGCACATTTTAATGCGAGTCATTGTCACAAATGATGCTCTTGCAGACGAGCCGGAGTTCAGAGCTTCCGCTAACTTTAAAGTAGCTTCTTTGTTCGAGTTAGCGGTGAAAAATGATTTTAAATCCGCCCCCGGCTTGGCGCCTGCTGTCAACCTGCATCTCTCGTCAGGATCCTGGCGACGTGATTAAGATGGATTACGCTTAAATCTCCTCGTCTCCCTGCAACGCACAGCGTCCATCGTCCGCATCACTTCCTGCCACGCTGAGCGGCTGACTTCCTGTTTGTGATGCACGAGGAGTAGGAGCCGTCATCAGACCCAAATACACAACAGTTAACTCTGCATTAAAGCCACATCAGCCGACAGTTTGGATGGATGTCACAGTTTGGGTCAAACCCCTCCAGACAGGCCTCCCGTCCAACAAGTGTCCACAGAGCTGCTATATGTATGTATGTATGTATGTATATATGTGTCCTGTCCTCACACACGTTGCGTTTGTTTCAGACTGCACTGTAGATGACAGGACAGACACAGTGTGTATGTTGCTGCAGCGGCGGCGGCGGAGTCGCAACTTGATTTGTGGCTCGTCCTCCAGTGCGTCTGCGGCGTAGCAGCCATCACTCACCGCTAACTGCGTTAGCCATTAGTTACAATTAATCTCGACAAACGCTGCTGGCCATTAAAGTCAATACATCACCGGCAGACTCCGCTAACTATACACACCACAGCGAGCACGAGGGTGAGACACAGACATGTCGCTCTGCGGGAGAGGATGAGAGATACATGTGTCATTTCCCATATGGCGAAGTGGGCGAGACGGAGCGTTACAACTGGAAACAGGGGAACCAGTTGGTGGCGCAGGGGGGTCGGGGGGTGAGGGTTGGTGGTGGTGATAACTCATTCCGCTCCTCTGGGACTCCGGAGCGCAGCCTCTGTCAACACAGTAAATATACTCTCTGAATTTGTCATAATAGTTCATTAGTGCTGGTAAGAGATTTACAGTAGGTGGCGGACGGGGTGGAGGTGGGTTTTTTTTGGGGGGGGGCAGTTGGTGTGGATAAAGAACAGGGGGTCTTTCGTTTTTCCGGAAAACTCTCATACAAAAACATGTTTTCAAACTCCCAGACGTTTGACACTTTACCACATAAACTTATTTCCATTAAGCCTTAAGTCTCAACCCCACTCCCCCCTCTACCCCCCCACCCCCCACCCCCCCTTCTTCTCTATGGCATCTCCATACTGCATAAATTAACCTCCTCATCATCCCACTCTTTATAATCCCCATCCCCTTTTCCTTCCCTGTTGTCACCAGCAATGGAATAATCTATTGTTCTTTACATGGTGGGCTGTGCATTATCTAATATAGAAGATGGGAATGTGTTGGACAGCGCGAGAGAGAGAGAGAGGGGGAGAGAGAGAGATAAAGAGAGGACACGCGTCATGACTCGTACATCATGTTGATGAGAGTCTCTGCAGTGCTGGACCGAGTTGAAGCTGGGCCATACGTGGACCATAAAAGGTTACATCACTTAAAGGGACACTCCAACGTTTATTTAGACAACGCATCTATTAGCTTTCCATGGTGATGCCCGGCGTACTCATCCAAAATCTGTGTGACCTTGCCAGTCCGCCACTCAGTCAGCCGTGGTGGCGCATCTTGTACACCTGCACGCTCTTGCTGTTTGTGCGCACTCGCTCGTGGGGCCTGATTCGACATGTGCATGTGCGGATGAGATTCTCACCTTCCCATTTGTTTTTTTGGGGTCTTATTTCTGTAGCTCAGACTCTCAGAAACAAACAAACCCCATTTTGTCCCATGCGATTAGATGATTAGCACCTGATTAGGCCTTTAATCCTAATGACTTTTTCCACCACAGGCTTAAAAACCAGACTGGCTTTGTCACCCATTTCCAGCCAATAAAGCATCCCCCCTTCAGGCCTGTCCCGGTATGACTGCACTGATTGTATAATGTCACATTCGAAACATGTTTGAAGTTAGACAGTCGGTGTTGCAGATCACGAGATAAGATGGAAATACCCCAGCAAGAAAAATAATACAAAGGAAATGCTCTCCGTCCCCATTACAACTCCTATCAAAACGTCCTGAAGCACTTATCAGATGCTCATTCCCTATTGGCTTCAATGGGACCGTTCAGCCGCTGACACTTTCAAATTAATTGCGCTTGATAAATGTCTGGACGTGAATGTTTTTAACAGTCTGCAAATGCAAAAAAAAAAAGGGAGCCTAAGTGCTGGGCAAACCTTCCCTGAATAAATAGAGATTAGACACACATACACGCACAAACGCATCCACGCACGCACACATGCACAGTCGCCGGCAGGTCCCACGTGAAACAGACCCAGACTCCGGGCGTATACCAAACAACGCAGCGCGGAGCGGCGGCGGTATAATGTCGGGACGGGCCTGAGTAATTCTGCCAGAGCAAATCCTGATCTTGCATCTCATCAATCATTTCTCTGCGAGGAGCAGCAGCTGTTTTGTTCCTATTCTGCTCAGTTCTGTAAACTTCCTGTCTCCTGTGTGTGTGTGTGTGGGTGTGTGGAGGGGGAATGTTGGGCCTAATTCATTTCTGTAAAGGAGAAATCTGGCTGGGGGCCTTTTAGTGTAGACCCAGAGCAGCGTCTCCATAGTTCTAATATTAAAATGGCCAGCATCCCTCCCGCTGCCCCTCATCCCCGCCGGCTGGCGTGCCCCACGGCCATTTGTCACACAAACAGCATCTCATGAGCCAGAGGGGCTGACTTCAGTCCACCAGCAAAGACAGATGATACACTTCACTACACTTCTACACAACTGCCAAGGCCTGTCCGTCAGACGACTGCAGAGAGGAGGCACGAGTGAAGTTCCAGAGGGTCAAGGCACAAATTACATGAATATTGGTTCTGATTAATCCAGTTTCCATCTCCTCCTTCTATACTCAGCAGCCACCCGCTTTCTTTTTATTCATTTATTTGATCTCTGACTCGACTGTTGGCTCAGAAGCCATTTACATATAGGGGCTGGATTTGTTTTACAGCAAACCTGTGAATAGAAATAGAAGGTTGCATAAGTGGGTCTATGTTTATGTAGCTGAAGGTTGAAGGTGGGTATACGTTTCTTTTGTGTAGAAGAAGAAGTGGTGCTGAGCCACAGAAAATGTGGAAACCAACAGAATTTGAAATCAGTACTGCTGATATCGTTCTATGTCGTTTAAGTCGTCCTTTAAAAAAAACATTTGTTCTCTCTTCCTGCTGCAGAGTGAACCGCTGGGGGTCATTTACCAGCAGTGGTGGTGAAGAGGAGGATGAAAATGGCAGGGGGGGCGGGGGGGGGGACTTGTCCGATGGGGAATAAAAGATGGACAAGGCGGGGGATCACGAGGAGACGTGGGAGGGCTGCAGAGCTGACGCCGAATCGTCTGAATCAGGGTTTCTCAAGGACTTTTGTGATTCGCAGTTTGATCCTGGCCTGGGACATGGTGAGGAGACGGATGGAGGGAAGGTGGAGAGGAGCAAAAGAAGGATGTTGGGGGGGGTGGGGGGTGGAGGAGTAGGTGGATGGTGGAAGGAGTGATAGATATGTATCTAAGACGGTGCCACTACAATGACAAATATAGGCCCTGTTGTTTTTAAGAACCTAAGAAAGCAGGTGATACCTCAGACTATGAATGAGACTATGCGGTGTGTGTGGTGGGTGAGGGGGTGGGGGGGGGTTGGGGAGGGGCTGTCAATCATTAGAGTTAATATGTTGGATTTTCAAGTGAACAGTAGATAAATAACACCTCGAGTTGTTAACATCAACTAAATGGACTCATGACTGGCAGTGAATGTGCTATTCAATTCCAAATTGCTCCGTTATTTCGAGGCACATCTTATATAAAAGCTCAGCGTACGCGGGTGCCCTTTCTCCAGTTGCCACTGGGGCGTTTATTTACCTCCGCCGCAGCAAGGTAAAAGGCTTTCATTAGAGGCAGGCCTTTCTTTCTAATTCCCTCTGACAGTATAATTGTAATAAGTGCAGTATGGACAAAAGCACCTTTTTTCTCAACGGGGCTGAAACATCTGCAGCCATGCAATAAAAGACCACAGACAAAGTGGACACGCACGGTATATAAACCTCAAGTCACTGAATAATGACAATAATCGTTGTCAATTAGTAATAATACACGTCTAATAATACTAATAATATGAATACTAATAATACTAATAATACTAATTCTAATTCTAATTCTAATTCTAATTCTAATACCAATACCAATACCAATAATAATAATAATAATTATAATAATGATAATAATAATAATAATAATAATAATAATAATAATAATAATAATAATAATAATAATAATAATACAGGGGGTCCTCGAGTTACAACGGTCGCGAGTTACGTAATTTTCGTGGTTACGACACATCTCCCGTGAACTTCCTTGTTTCGGCTTAAGCGGTTTGCCCCGTAAATATGTACAAACTTTGCACGGGACCTAGTTGGTGAGCGCTTTCTCTGTCTCTCAGCGTGCCTGTCGGCTCTCCAGCACCTCCACAGCACAGCTAGGCTACTCTGCCTTGTGTTTACTTATGTGAAATGGACGGGTAAGGAGATGCACAAGGACACAGATGGGTTCGGGATCGTGGCAATACTGTAGGTTTATTCACAACACAGGGTCTACACGGTTGATATCAGAAATCTAAAGGAAATGTTCATTACACTCGTGATGTCAACCCCTACGGTGTGTCAAGAGGGACAAGAGGGACAAAAGGCAATTCACCACAGTAAACTCTTATTGTAGGGTGGTGTTATAGCGACATCTAGTGGCACAACTTTGTAACTACCTTACCTATGAATGTATGTTCCGACTTACGTCGAAATTCGGTTACGACACATTCTCAGGAACGGATCATAACTCGAGGACCCCCTGTAATAATAATAATAATAATAATAATAATAATAATAATAATAATAATAATAATAATAATCGTCTTTAATTTTTAACCACAGTGACAACAAGTGTCCTCTCATCATACTGATTCAATAGTGTTCCCTGTTTTTACTTTGCTGCAGCCACTCTATTGATTGCAAAACAACAACGCACTAATTGTCTCTTCCCGTTTGCAGTGTATTCTAGTCTTGAGAGGATCACGTTCCTTATCAGTGCTGAGCCAGGCACCAGGAAGTGGCACTGGTGTCTCAGTGTGCATATGCACACACATCGTATAAAGAGACACACAAAAACAAAGGGATGAAAGTTAGGTTTTAACGCACAGTGACTGGATGAACACACAATGAGACCCTCACAAGCACACGCAGCAAGGCGACCACCCCAGAAGCTGTTTCGTCTGTCCAGTCATGCATGCATGCATGCGTGTGTGTGTGTGTGTGTGTTTGAATACCTCAAAGACTCATCGCCTACCACGCCGCTCGCTCTGCAGCCCTAAGCCGCAGGAGGCGGAAGTAAAGGGATTTGCAAGTTCACCAATGCTGAAATGACTGCGATGCTTTGGCGACTTCTGTTCATGTGGGATTTAAGTGGCTGCGAAATTCGAGGACCGTTTTTTTTTCACCCCCCTGATTCAATCCACTGACTGATCTGTCTTTGGCAAATTTAATACACGAATGCAGGCGTTAAAAGCTCAGGGGCGAAGGAAGCTCTCGACTAGTTCCTTCACAGGCGCCTGTAATAAAAACTGTCATTGTGAGGGAAAATACCCTCCATAGCCCAGTGGGTGCAATTTCTTATATATATATATATATATTTTTTTTTTAAATATAATGAACCGTGCACACACCTCCTCCACAGGCTCACGCCAAAAAACATTTAACGCTTTGTGTATACGAGGCAAATATACGACGCATAGTGGAAATGCAGTTAAATCACGTATGGTTGCAGAAATTCTACATTACGTTTATTTTTTTTTCGCCTAAATCTGCCCAAAGTGTCAGTTCCAGTGGTTTCCTTTGCTTATCCATAAGCCAGGAGCAGCTTAGACTGATAAGAGGAGCTAGCCGGGGGTCATCAGCCTCTTAGCCCGCATAGCCCCGTGTGTGCACGTGTGTTCATATGTGGACGTGTGCGTTCCAGCGTTTCGTCGATACGACACATAATGCGCGCGTATGTGTGTTGACGTTCATTATGTCCCAGCAGATACACACGCGTGAGTTTTGTCAGCACTGCTGATGCGGACCACGTATATAGGGGATGTGCTTTATCCCAGCCTTCCCTCCCTGACCACATTCAGGAGCCAATCTTCCATCCTGCACCTGCACCGAGATAAAGACCAGCAGGTATCCACATAATGTTATGGCTTCCTCGCTATGCTGAAATCCACCGGTGTGTGCATTCCTCCATAATGGTGTAATTATATTCTGTGCAGTGGTTTATGACTCTCATTAACTGCACTCAGCTTTTAATTTTACTTACTCCAGTTTCCAGTTCAGCTGTGTGTTAATAAATTAGCTTGACTTGTTTTCGCCCGTTATAATTCCCCAATGAACTCGCCTTTACTCTGTGTCAGTATGTAGAGTTGCCCCATTCCCATCTCCTCCCATGTTTCTCAGGCCACCAAAAATTAAAACGTCCAACAACAAGATGAAGGTGACATGAACACACACACACGCACACACAGACACACACCCGGCACCGGCCCCCTTAGGGCTACATCGTTTTTGCAATCAAAATTAATTGGCACAAATTGCAAAATCTCTCTTATTCTGATTGATGTGTACAAAAAGTGTCGCTACAGGCCAAAAGCAAAACTTCCAGTTCAGTTCATTTGGAGCGTTGAGGAGAAACGAACTCTCCCAGACGAGAACTTTAATCCACAGCATAACAGCAGGAAGCTCTCGCACCCAATCGGACTTACAACACAACACGAGTGTGATCTACAGACACCGAGTGTGTCTCGTTGCATGAATGGTATCAATCTTTCACACTCGGCAAGTGACTTCCCCAAGTATGCACTCAACACTGACTGACTCAGTAGTACACATACATATTTCAGTATATATACAAACATACATATTTTAGTACAGGAGAGAAGAGGAGAGGAGAGGAGAGGAGAGGAGAGGAGAGGAGAGGAGAGGAGAGGAGAGGAGACGAGGAGGCACCCTTCATCATGTAATGGAGAGCAGTCACCGCAGGAGAATAAGAAGCAGCGATGGCCATAAGGAAATATATTGGCTTTTAGGTGATTTAGAATTCCTCCTTTTATGGTATTTCAGGACAATAAGATCACGTGTAAAACATTCTTTTACGACGCGCCTGTAAATCTTGTTCCTGCATGTACACTGTATACAGATTCACCAAAGACTCAAGTGTCCTTATTCTGGAAGGAGTATTATTATTATCCCAGCTGATGCGAGGTGTGCAGCAGCGTCCCTGTTGGCTGAGCGGACAGTAAATCTTATCGATGATGCATGCAGGATGCTAACAACGGACATAAATTACAGCATCTCGGTGCCCATAGCAACAACTTTACGGCGTTAACGAGCATCGTCGGATGTGAGTTCAACATTAAAATCTGTCTCAAAGTGGCTGCGACTGGTTTCCTGCGACTGCAGGAAGTAATTGGTTCGCAGCGGATTGGTTTGTACACGTCTGATTTGTATTCGTTACAGTTGGAGAAACGTCTGCGTTTGATGTCGGAATTTCCATGGCAGGATTATTGATTCCCTTCGGGTCCAGCTGTGAGTCGGGTCCAGCTTGAGGGGAGGCTCATGAAAGAAATACACATAACTTGACTGAATGAGACTCACTCTCCTATTATAGTTATATACCTTTATATATTTACCCTAAAAGCTTCTTTATACTGATTGGATGACTTTTTTTTTTTTTTAAACAACATAAAGTAAGATTCCCAGATTAGATTTACTGGCCTGGAGTCATGACTCTTGGTATCGGTCCTGCCTTTATCCACTGGGATCAGTGTTTTTCCAGTCGTGGCCGACTGAGTGAGTTTACACCAGCGGATCAATAAATGGCTCTGTTTGCTATGTGAAGTAAACACACTTAAATCGCCATCATTCTGTCTCCGGACGCCATAGTTAGTTATAATAAACCATAAACATCCTCCAACTGGCCCGATGTCTGGGAATTGATTATCGCGTTATTGATACCCACTGTAGCGTGTGATAGCCGTGGTAAGAATATGACAAATGCTCGAGCGCCGTCATCCATTTGCTCGCAAGACGCTGACCTTGACGTACGCGTAGGTCAGTGGAGCGCATTACATCCCAGCGAGTCACGTTATCGCTCTCAGGAAAAGGCGTGACTCATTCGGCCTGGTCAAGTATAGGAGGCATCGGCTGTTTATCCTCCTCTGAGATCAGTATTCATCGAGTGTCGGTTAAGAGCTTAATTATAAATGGTGGTAATGAATGCGTTTGCTTGTATGATGAATGGTTATCATTGTTGCTGGGCGACTCCCCGCACTGGCGGCAACACGAGTTTACAGAATCATTCTCCTCGGAGCCCTTTGGCGAGTTCGTACCCTGTGACCCCGCCATCCCCATACGTTTTCTGTCCCAACCGACTGACTGCTAATCGATAACCTGAATCGTCTAATGCATGATGTGTTGCAGCGGCACCTGAAGGTGATACATCAAGATGGATTGTCAACTGAAACTTGTATGTAGTAGTATTTTTTTTTTTCAATTCTAAGTTTTTTCGCCACAACAAATTAGTTTTTGTTTTGTTTTTTGTCAGGGTCCCAATGCATTTACAGGCCTCTGGGATGATCACAAAACGTGTCCACAAAAACCTTTGTAGTGAAAGTCAGTCACATGCCAGTGGGTGGATTAATCTGCGGGTGTGTGTGGGAGAGTTATGAGGTCACAGGTACGAGCTTGTGTACATAAATATGTTGGTAGACTATGCAGAGTGGTTATCCAGAGAGCAGTATCTGGAAGAAACATCAATTCACGGGAGCTTTATCTGTGCAGCGTTTACACCTCAGACTTATGGCTATAAGATAAATCACTCCTGCATTGTTATGTAAAATTATACGATGGATATTTTATTAAGAATATTTTTAAGGGGGGCGGGGGGGGGGGGGGGTTTATGGAGTGGAAAATCTTTTGCACCCAGCAGCTTATCCTACTAGTATCTATTAAATACTGTATCGTCAGAGCAGGTTGCATGATAACGTCTGCTATGTAGAAACAAGTCGATGCAACGTTTTATATCTTCATATCATATGGATTCCTTGTATAAGTCTATGTGATCGGATTATAAACGCTAACTGTGCTGCCTCAGTGTTTTTCCTGCGCGAGTTTCTGTTTAACTCTAAGAAACCATATATTTGCTGCATCCAGGTTTTTGGAAGACGGGCTGGAGATTTGTGAGAAGTAAACAAGTTGATGTGCTGTGACATGGGACCAGTGTGTGGGTGCAGTGGTTCAGTTCAGGTATGTTGTGTTTTTTTTTTTTCTTTTCTTGCTTCACTGCTTTAAAACCTGACTCCAAACATTTCCAGCAACTTCACTATCACAAGAACTTTTTTTCCCCTCTCCCTCAGACTTGTGTGTGCTCTGTGTGTGTATGTGTGTGTGTACTTTCCAACCGGGAGCATCATTTAGGATTGTCCCGAGATATTTCTGAACGTCTTCAGACTGAACAGAACCACTGGTCTTCAAATGAACACTGACAGTTTCATTTATTCTTCCAGCTCAGTGAGTTATCAGTCACCATCAGCTGCCCCTGGAGCTCTGGAGGGTTAAGAGGTCTTGTTGGAGCTGTGTGTGTGTGTGTGTGTGTGTGCGTATTGACACAGCAGACAGATACCAGAAGGACACAAACAGCCTGAGGTTAAAAGAGGATGTAGCATTCTGTGATTTATTTCATTTCTGGGCCATAGCTCATATGGGTACCTTACACAAACCCTTGTATTCATTTAACAGAGAAACACACACACACACACACACACACACACACACACATACACACACATTAAATTTATGACCAAAGAGAAGCTTTTAATCCTTGATATCAGTCAGGCTGCATATGTGTTTACTGTGCAGTGGGTCTCTCACTCTCTCAGTGTGTGTCTGTCAGTGTGTATTTGTGCACGTGTGTGTTGCTGTACGTTTTTAGTCTATGAGAGTGGATTTTTTTTTTTTTGCAATGTAATGAGCAGCGAGAAGGTTCAAAGCAGTGAGTCTTTTTTTTTCCTCCTGTTGCCGTCTCTATGCTTCGGCATGCGCAACACCGATGACCTTAATTAGCTCAGTGTCTGATCGACACACACTGAGCATCCTCAGATCACACACACATAGAGACAGACACAAATTCTGAGCGTAGCACAAAGAGAGAGGTGTGTGTGTGTGTGGTGGTAGGTGACAGTGAAAGATGATAGTTGGGTTAGAATAAGAAAAACACAGTTTAAATGCACTGTTCGTACATGTTTGTGCTTGTTCCGGCCTGATTGTTTGTTGTAAACGTCAAAGGTTCATATGCATCTGTGCACAAAGCACAAATGTGCACAGATGCACATGGAGGAAGTGGAGATCTGCAAACTGCAGGCATGCTGGGAAAACGGCGCTCTGACCTTCATGGGACAAACTGCTGCTGCTGCCGCTGACAAGAATTTATGTATGCTCTCACTTTGTGTTATTGCTGTAGTGGAGAGAGTGTGTGTGTGCACATGTGTGCACAGTCATGCATGCATGTGTGGTTATGTGCAGCGTTTCCTGAATGAAGAGAGAGGCGCGTGTGTATAATGAGCGTTGTCATGCGTGAGTTTCATCGTGGCCACAGCGTGAGGAAGGTGAAGACTGACGTGTTGTCCCTTTCATTTCAGTGCTCTCTCGCTCTCCGTCTCTCTCTCTCTCTCTTTTCCTGAGGACCCATCTCTCCATGGGAACTCCATTAGACCCGGCGCTGTGTTATCTTTCCTTGGAAAAATAGACAAAGTGCCTGCAGTTCGGAGCAATTATTGTACACCGTATCTCGGGAGGTGTTACAAATTAAACAAGGCTGGGGTCATGCACGTTCAGCTTCAAGCAACGGCGTTCAGGAAAAATAAAATTCAGACTGTAGCATGTAACACATGTCATAATAAACGTCTCACACCTTCGAAATTTTCCAATTTGCTATGCACACAGGAAAGTGACAGCATCTGGGACTGATGTAATGAGCATAAGTGGCTCCAGGAACTTTCCTGTGAGTTGATAATACTCAATGATATATTGAATATTTGAAATGTACTTAAATTATTTAGTTTTCTGGAGGGTACTGGAGGTAGGTAAATTAGCTATTTTATATATATATATCTTCTTATTAGAAGCAAGGTGGGAGGATTAAATGAGGCAGCAGCTTTGAGGCGATGTCCAGTCGTCTCAGTGGTCAAGTCAGTGATATTAAATATAACAGAATATGGACTTTTTAAAAAAAAATTCAAATATTCTCATTTACTGTTAATTGCATGTTTAAATATTTCATGTACTTCTTTGTGCACAGTCATTTGGCCTAACTAAGGTAAAAGGAGTATATTTCTGTGTATGTATGTGTATATATGTGTATATATATATATATATATATATATATATATATATATATATATATATATATAAAGAGATAGATAGGTAGATAGACAGATAGATAGATAGATAGATAGATAGATAGATAGATAGATAGATAGATAGATAGATAGATTTCCTGGTAAAATGATAGCTGATGAATTTGGTAAAAAACATGGCGGTGATGAAAACGTACACGCAAACAAATAGTTCGTAAGTGAAGCAAAGACTCACAACAAACTTTGGGTGATATTTGGGTGCTGGACGCACACTGGTGTGGTCATGTGACTGCTTTCTTTCTCTCTGATTAGTCAACTGTGTGCTATACAGTGAAATTAATTTCTAGAGTGGATTGATATGAATTCATTGACTCTTATTCAGCTTATTTGCTGAATGTTTTCAAAGAGTTTGTGAGTTTGTGTTTACTTCACACAGCTCGACGTTACACAACTGAATTAAATGTAGCCAATGGGGGTGAATGCAGATGCACAGGGGAAGACGCGTTCCCGCTGCTTTTCCGCTCCGCTGCCGTACTTACGGGGAATAATATAACCAAAACAAATTCCCCCCTTGTAGCCGTCCTGCAGTAGTCACGCAGGATGGCTGCACGCTAGGCGGGATTTCCACAATAGCCAACGCTGCAGGCTCATTTCCAGTGAATTGAATAAGTATCTGCTGTGCAGCTCAAAATGTCAGGGAACGTAAATAAATACATACCAAGGAAGCAAGACACCCACCTGCGGACTCGGCTGTTTTTGTTGTGTACATCCTCTCTGGAATCTCCCCTGATCCGGGTCTGTGTATGTGCACATGTTTGTATCACAATACAGGACTTGTGTGCTTGCGTTTGCCGACGCATGATTTAGAGTGTGCGATCTCAATTGCATGAGGCTCGAGCGTGCAATCTGGTTACCTGAGAAGCATCTGCACCTCTGAGGGCAGTCGTCCACCTGTTGTGCAAACCAACAGCACAGAAGGTTTTCCAAGAGCCTGGAGAGAAGGGAGGGAATTATCCCAAACATAGGGTGATAGTTTCCGATGTCTGGCCGTGAAGCCAGTGGGAGATCTGTGGCCCCACCCCAAGTGGAGGCTGGGAAAACAAAAGTTAGCCTCAACTATAGCCAACTTCTTCCGAGCAGCAAAAACACACACACACACACACACTCGCACACAGATAAACAGCTCATCATACATAAACACACAAACACCTGCAGACACTCAGCAGGGTTTGTAACCTACACACTGACATATCCAGCGCACACAGGCCAGAGGCTGTTTTCTATAATGTGATTAGTGACGACTTCTAGAAGTTAACTAGCACCTGGTTGCACACACATGTGCATAAGCGCGTGCACGCACACACACACACACACACACACACACACACACACACACACACACTCATACGGGTAAGTAGAAGAGGTTTTCTGCCCTGTGGTTGTCCTTGGGCAATATCATCACAGAGAGGATCAATAGAGCCATCACTCAGGGCGAACGGAAAGAAAGAGAGAGACATTGAGAAATATATACAAGGAGGGGTGGTGTACGGAATGATTGGGGGAGAGAGGAAGAATAATAGATGTGAGGCAGGGGACGCGGGGAGGGGAGGGCAGGGGAAGGGGAGGGGGGTGGCGAAGCGTGGAAGACAAATAAACAGAAAAGTGAGTTGAAGAGTGTGTCGTTGGAGGGAGTGAGTGGGAGAGTGTCGCAGAGAGGAGTGGGAAGGAGTGCGAGTGGAAGTGGAAACGGTGAAGTGCAGTGAAGAGTGTGTGTGCGTGTGTGTGAGAGAGAGAGAGTGGGAGAGTGAGAGTGTGAGTTGGTCACGCAAACACAACTGACACGATGCAGACGCTCCACTGTTTTTATGAACGTGAGTTGCGTTCATCACTTGTATAACGACGCCACAGGTTCGGATGAAGACGTGAATTATCACCTGGAGTTATCAGCTTTCCGGCCCATTGTTTCCCTTTTTTACAGTTTAGCAGCAATTTTTTGCAATGTTCTAGGG
This sequence comes from Trinectes maculatus, assembly GCA_016785345.1. Lineage (NCBI taxonomy): Eukaryota > Metazoa > Chordata > Actinopteri > Pleuronectiformes > Achiridae > Trinectes > Trinectes maculatus. The sequence continues at coordinate 54,460 of JAFBJQ010000419.1, forward strand.
GGCGCTACAGAGCCATTTTACGATGCCAATGCATGTGACCGCCAAATTGTGCCGTTTCATCCCACGCCTGACGTCCCTGGCGCAGTTTGTGAGTTTTGGGAAACTTGCGCAAATAATAATAATAATAATAATAATAATAATAATAATAATAATAAAAATAATAATAACTCATTCAGAAACAATAGGGCCTTTGCTGGTCCAGCTCGGGCCCTAATAACACATTGACATTGACAAGTTCAACCATTGGAGAGAAACAACAACAACAACAACAACAACAACAACAACAACAACAACAACAAGAAGACTTTCTAGGGGTGTAAAGTAAGCAAATAACCAAAGATTTGACTGAATGGCGACCAAGCTATTACTGGAGGATGATACAGCTACAACTGACCAATGACACGGCTGAGCTTCCTCACTAACGTGCGACTATGAACATGGAGGAGCCTACAGTATGATTCACGTGCACGGCGTTGAGTGCTCTTAAACAGGTGGAGGAGCGGGAGCGAGAGGTGGACGGATGTGAAGCCGCCGCGGCGGTTTATTAATTCTATCAGACGGTTCCCGGCCAGGAAGAGGCGGCCTGTCTGCCATCAGCTTAATTAGCACTTCCCATGTTAACGCAGTGACGAATGGCCTGGACGGTAAAGAGGCTGATTAGATCTGAATAGATCATAGACGACACAGATTACCTCATATTACCCTCATACGGGAGCTCTCATTATTTCCCAGCTGGCCTGTGCTCCTGCTCTGAGGTGAGCTCCAACACCCCCCCACACCCCCCACACCCCCACCTCTCCTCCTCCCTCATTGAAAAGTGCTGTAAACGCTTGGAGAGAGGCGTAGTGGCCTATATTAATGTAATCCCCTGCACCCGGCACTGCCAGCTCAGCACAGTGCAGCCTCTCCCACCACAATGGGAGTAACGGCTCTCACCTATTATCACAGCTCACTGTTGGCCAGAGGGACATTAACCTGTGGAGCTCAACATGTACATCTTCTTCACCGTGACAGTACTGCTGCAGTCAGGCTGCACCCCCCCTCCCTCCATGGGTATAGCGTGACGGAACGGATCCCGGTTTGTTTAACGCAGGCAACATCTACACTGCAGTTCCCAGGGAGTTTCTGACGACTGAGAGTATCTGCTACATTAATTTTTCCACAGTTAAGGAAACTGCATTTGCAAAGCAGTTGCAAGGTAAAAGCAATCTTTTTTTTTAACCAAGTAAATAAAAGAAAGGGGGGGAAAAAATGCAATTAACTCACGCAGCCCTCAGGCATGAAATGGAAAAAAAACCACACAGCCAATTAGTTCCCACATATCAGGTTGATCAAGGATAATTTGCTCTGTGTTTGTTTGGATCGTCAAGATGCTCACTCTCTACGGAAACGGCACCGAAGATTAACTCGAGGCCCAATCAATCTGCGGCGATGGTTCGAAAATGGGCGTAAATATATCGCGGATCAAAGGCTGGAATGTGATGATGAAATGACGAGCGCCGGGGTGAAATGAGGCTTCCTAAGGCAATCTTTTTTTTTTTAAACCAAGTAAATAAAAGAAAGGGGGGAAAAAAATGCAATTAACTCACGCAGCCCTCAGGCATGAAATGGAAAAAAAACCACACAGCCAATTAGTTCCCACATATCAGGTTGATCAAGGATAATTTGCTCTGTGTTTGTTTGGATCGTCAAGATGCTCACTCTCTACGGAAACGGCACCGAAGATTAACTCGAGGCCCAATCAATCTGCGACGATGGTTCGAAAATGGGCGTAAATATATCGCGGATCAAAGGCTGGAATGTGATGATGAAATGACGAGCGCCGGGGTGAAATGAGGCTTCCTGGGAAATGGAAGCTAAATACTCACGTCAGCCAAACTTTATGTGACTCATTTTAGACTAAGTGGACTTTTGGAAAAAAAAAAGAAAAAAAAAAGCAGGAGATGAATATGATACTACATGTGAGAGATGGATTTTTATCATGTTGTGACATTTTAATACCAGATGCTATATATTTCACAGATTGTGCACAAGGAACCGAGCAGCAACACGTTAAACATCTTATATCACTGTCACATTAATTCTGAAGCCCCGCTGTAATTACCCCACACAAATGAAACCATGGTCGAGAGGACTGGTTACAGTCTCATGCTGGTCCTCTCGTTACTGGGGACCGTCTCCAAATGAAGATCACATTTCCTGTAAACCTCATTACTTACTGTAGAGAAGCAGCGACGCAACTTGTCGCTCCCTCCCCTCCGTGGCGTTTTTCTATTTAAAGACATGTTTTACTGAGGAGGATAAATGTGTTGGAAGTGATTCTTAAGCTTGGAATTCATTCCGCCGTTTGTCGTCGCATTAAAACGCGGCGAAGGCTTTAATTCAGCTTCTGCCGTTTCCCTTTTATGTGCTGTGAAATGAACCCGGAGGTTTCCTGCCATCCTGACCCGACATGCGACTGGTGACTGGTGACTGTTCGCAATTACTTGCATGCAGCCTTTATTTTTATAACGCTGGGGTCTAATTTCTCATTTTCTGCTCGCCCACAGCTTCATAGGAAGAAATTAAGTTTTCCAATCAGCAGTTTAAAGCATTAATTCTACCCTTCACAGCCACCTTATATACACAATCAATAAATGTATTAGGTTTACTTGAAACTTTGATTTCGCCTGATGTCTGACGTTAAAGCAGGTATCGAGAAGAATCAATTATTAATTATTAGTTTTGCTGTAAACGGGTTAATGAGAGTGATGGGATTGAATCAGAGATCTGTGATCTCTAGATGACGGATGAATCTGTGAATTTGTCACTATTGACGACATTAAACGTAAAACTATTGCTTAACGCGGCTTTAAATCCGACTCAGCATAATGTTTCCCGTGATCATCGCAGCTATGTTGTTTTCTTTAACATTTACCTGTGAGCTAACAACTCGCGGCTCTGTCACTGAAATGAGTTTATTTACTTATGACGGCATAACGTCATAAGTAAATGAACAATTTCATTAGAGGAGAAACAGTCTTTTCATAATACTGTAGCAATTGTCAGACTGGAGTCACCTTGGGGAATTTCGGTAGCCAATAAAATCGAGTTTGTGACAAAGTAAGATGTGATGCAATAAATGTCAACAGCCGCGATGTCAGTTCTGATTCCAAACAATCTGTGTCCCATTACTGTTGACACAGATCCTGCCTCTGCTGCTACAATTAGCCTAATTGTGCATCTTAGAGCATTCTCTGCGGATTACACAATTACACAATCGTTGTGTGCGATTGCTCATAGCAACTTTGCAAATCCATCCGTTTTCCTAAACCAGGGGAGAACGACAAAAAACGCACAACAAGCTGCCGGCCGAGCGCGAGACTGCGTCCGTCAAGTCCTCCGTCTTTCGTGCATCAGCAGCAGCAACAGGTGTTGGTGTGGAGTACGCTGGAGAAACGTTTAATACACGTCCAACTTCTTTTTTTTATAGCGGCTTGATTAAAAACAGGACTAATGTGTCTGATGAGCGTAAAGAGAAAGAACAGCAGGGGGGGAAAAGAAAACTTCCACCTTGGGAAAGTTTAAACAATTAACAAACACACACACACACACACACACCCTCCACCCCCATGCTGCTCGTTATGCCGTGTCCTACTACTGGACCTCATCATTTTCCATAATTGCCCCCATTGGCCGGACTCCTATCTGGGCTGTTGTATCTCATTCTGCTGAGGAATGAAGGCACTCCACCAGCGACCCTGACCCGCACCAGGCCCTGTCGTTTGACTGACAGCCCATTAGCAGGCCATTGATTGGTTGGATCTTGAAATGTGCGAGCTGACCTAATTGGAACAGAGCTGAGCTGAACTGTCAGCTGAGACTCTTGGAGGGAACAAAAGTGCAGGCAAATTAGGCCTTTTTAACTCTGCAGACGGACGCTGCTGTTTTCATGTGGCGGGATGAGGGTGATTTACAGTGCGAGGCGGCGAACACAACGAGCGTGTTTAAGGACTCTATCACACACACACACACACACACACACACACACACACACACACACACACACACACACACTCGCCTGGAGAATGGTAAGCACGGTGCAATATGATATGCACATTTTAATCAGCTACAGCATGCGAATGCCCCTACACACACACTCACACGCCCGAGGTCCTGATTAACACTTCGCCCCCAATCACCTGCTCAGACCTTCAGCGTCTCACAGGGAGGTGACTGAGCGGACACACACATACACACTCACACACACACGTTTACATACTTGGTTTGGATGTGTCACTTCAAACACACTCTCATGTTCACGCTAAAACACGGGAATCACTGAGATGAGTCGCAGGTGCGCGGCACAGCGTGTTCCGAGGCTGTCGGTGCCAATCAGTGCACCTCTCCGCCGCCTGTGGTCACGGACTGAATCTACTCATCATCGTTATCATTAGACATCGTGCAAAAGCAACGCATTCCTCCCTAAAACCTACCTCGAAACACTGGGCTTTGACAGGTTTGTGAACAGGAAAATGGTCGAGGTGCCCGCCCCTCCCCCCCTCCCCGCTGGCGAGAGGCCAGTGTGAGATGTGTTGTTGATGATGCCTTTGTTATGAAAAATTGCTGCCCATGATGACACTTTATTACTCATGCTCTGGACAAGAGTGACATTTCGTAGCTGAGTATGATTCAGTAAACATACCATTGTATAGCTCTGGTATTTTCTGATGTATACTGTATGTCTAAATGTAGCATGTGTTTGTGTAGAGCAAAATGGTGTGTTCTTTGTTTTTTTTTAGTTTTGTTTGTGTGTCTGAGGGTCCAAGGTGCTTTTAAGGACGCCCACCTAACTTGATTTGCGGATGAGCCGCGGATCTCTGGTGAAGGACAGATCAGGAAAAACATCAGCCAAAAAAAAAAAACAAAAACAAAAAAAAACATACAACGCATGGATGCAACACAATCCTCAAGTGACGAATGCAATATTGACACCCGGCTTGGAAAATAACGCAATGAGAAACACATTACAATCCAAACTTCACCAATCTCTCTCTGCTGCATTTATATTTCATCTTTATATTCAACTGTTAAAAGCTTTTTGCGTGAAATAATTGAACACACACAAAATAGGTCTTTGTTGCAGTTGTCAGTTTGGTTTTGTGAAAGCATCGTGCAGCCTGCGTTTCAAAAGCTTTTATCACCTAAAATTTAAACAGAGAGACAGTTTAAAAATTCATTTGATGAGTTTGTTTTTTTTTTTTAAAAAAATCAGATTGTGTTACATTTTAGTAGAGCAATCAACTGTGTGGTCAAACACGGTGGTCAACAGTGGTGACTCTGTGAAGGTGGTGTTTGGTCAAAACATACCGGACACATTTAAATTGTGACTAATGATGCTGCTGTGGGAAAAGTTGTGGGATTTCAAAAGACTGAAAAAGGAAATATTCATCGTTGACGGCACATTAATATTAAAACCACATTTTGTGGAAATCCGTCTGAAAGACGCGGAAACATTGTCACAGCCGCATCTGACGGCTTCGCTGTCGTGAAAGCGTGTGAAGATCAGAAATTTGCCGCTAAACCAAACGAAAACCTTTCACCTGACGTCAGAAAAATAAATCTGTTATTGATGGGGTTTTTTTTCTTCATCTTCCTCTTTCTTCCTCCATCCCCCATCTGTCTTCACTATGAAAATTTACATTGTGTCTGTAAACCATCTAATTACACACACACACACACACACACACACACAAGTGAATATCATTCATTGTTTGAGGATGTGTCTCTCTCTTTTTTTAATTTGAGTATTTGTACCAACCTTCACAAATCTACAGCAGAGAGAGAGATTTTTATAAACAGGAAAACCTTGGCTAAAAATTGAATATGCACACACACACACACGCACGCACGCACACACACACACACAGGGAGCTGCTGTTGCTCCCAGATAAGTCTTTCTCCACAGACCAGTGTCTTTGTACATCGGGGGGTGGAGGTGGGGGTGGGGGGGCAGAGCGGGAAGAAGACTGAAGGAAATGAACTCATGTCTTTAATTTGTTTTAACTGGAGAACACGCCAGCGCCAAATCTTCCCGACACATTCCCACTCCACCCCCCACCCCCACCCCCCCCACACACACAGCTGTGTACCTTTTTATGCTCCCTACACAACGTGCTCCAGCTCGGCTGCACTTGATTATTTGTCTTTCTTCCTTTTATTGTCTTTTCATTCTTCCTCCTGGTCCCCCTCTCTCCGTCTCTGTCTCACTTCCTGTTAGTGAGCATTGTGCTAAAAGGTGATATTAGTGCCTTTAGTGCTGTGCCAGGAATACTAAGTCGCCGCTCTCTGGCATTTTTACAGAGTCGGTGCTACCTGGGTCTGCAACGCCAGATTACTTAGGATTACATTTACAAACACACACACACACACACACACACACACACACACACACACACATATAAGCACAATGGGACACACATGGACAAACACAGACTATTCCCCCTGACAGAAGAGCACTCACCCTTACTCAAATTGGCAGTTGTTGTTGGCTCAGCCCTAAGCCGAGCTGCGAGGTTCTCCAGCAGTCCTTTACCATGTAATTGAAGTTTCAGTTCAGGAATGAATCACTGATGTGGTTTAATGGTTTGGGGTTGTGTGTGTGTGTGTGTGTGTGTGTGAGTGTGTGTGTGTGTGTGTGTGTTTGGGAGGCAAATAGCAAATTTGCCATCTTCCTCAAAGAGACACAGAATATGTTGGGGACAGTAAGGAAGCGGCACAGAAAGATCGGGGGGGTGGGGGGTGGGGTGATGGCAGGATAAATTGTTGGAGCTCGGTAGGTAAACAAAAAAAAGAAAAATGGAGAGTGGATGTGTGCACATGTGAAACGCAAGGACAGAGGGCAGGTACAAAACAAAGAGAGGGCAGGAGAGAGAGAGAGAGAGAGAGAGAGAGAGAGAGACAGCTCCGAGCAGAGATGAAGGGCTTTATAATTGGGTTTCTGATGCCTGCTTAATCCCATTCTCCATATTAATCCCTTACAGTGTACATAATCACAACAAATACACCCATGGGGTAGAAGCAGCTAATAGGAAACTGTAATACAGCTAAAGAATGCACGCGGGACACCTGTACAAAACCTGTGGGGACAAACTAAGGACATGTCCCCCCCCCCTCACATGCATCATCCTGCTCCTGGTGCGTGTTCCTGGAATATCCTGGTGAAATATACATCGCACTATGCATCTACTTGTATAAATGGCTTCATATCTGTGCAGCAGTGCAACAAGTGTAAACAGTCACTGTTTCCAAAAATAAAATGATATGCACATGAGAGTACCACTGTTTACCAGCTGTGTTTATGCCAACTGCTGAAAAACATCTATTTTCACTGCTCCCACTGCTCACTGCTCAATCATGTCACTGTGTCTCTCACCAGCCTCGAGAGTTGTGTCTATACTTAACATCACATGCTATTTATTTCACTGTTAATTCTGTTCACTCTCATGGCAGGACTCTGTTTGGGCTGTTTGCTCCTGTCTGTAATCCTTATTAATAATGGTGTTTCATGTAATTGAATTTATTAGTATCTTGAATGAAAATTAGTAGTGAGTGGGATTAAGGGGAGATGCACCCCCCCCCACGCCATTCGCACACTTTAAAAATTAATTGTGCCTTTTCAAAGTATATGCGTTCATACAGAAACACAATCTAGTTCAAACAATAACACACAAATCACTGTGTTGCTCTGTTCAGTCATGCATATTAAAGCTTCACAGTGCGGGGCTGGGAAACTCAGTCAGGCTTTGGGTTAATGACATCAGTAAAAGTTAATTGGAGTCGGGAGTTAGCAAACGCGGACTTCAGTCAAGGATTCGGTGGTGTGAGTTCTTCTGACTTCGAAAATCACTCATACACATTTTGCTGTTCAAAAGAAGCATCTGCCGGTGAGAACCACGCTGTACTAAAAAAAAAAGACATTTCAGAAAACTTATGATCAAAGGGCTGCAAAGTATTCTCAAAGAGTTGAGATATTCATCAGTCCACAGTGAGACAAAGTGTGTATTAATACAGATGATTTAGCACTGTCCCTAGAAACGGTCACTCGGCAAAGATGACTCCAAAGGCACCATGCAGAATACTGAATGAGGTCGGAGAGTAAGAAGGACAGAGCAGCATCTAAAGGCTTGAAGGAGTCATTGAAGCTTACCACCTCTGTGTAATCAGACTTTCACCAGGTCATATATCATATGTGTGCCCGTTGTGCATTGCTACATGGAGCATGATTTCATGCAATGGAGGAGAAACATCACAGCTTCTCCTGGGATGAGGAAGCAAACGTGAAGCAAGATGGTGCATGTGGGGTAAAAAGGGCACTGCATACCAACATGAAAACAACGTCCCAGTGGTGATTTAAGGTGGAGGGAGCATCGCGATATGGGGATTTTCTTACCTCTGGGCCGAGACAGCTTGACATCATCACAGTGAAAAATGAATGAGCTCAGAGATCTCCCCACGCCAGACAAGAAAAATATGGCTGTTGAAGGAATAGTCCAAAGTACCGATGATGGAATAGTACTGACCCCCAGCTGCAGTAAGCGCTTGTTTGAGGTTGTTGATGCCCTAGGAGGTTTTGAAATCCTGCCTTACTTTTTGCACCAGCACAGTAAATGTTTTTCGGATTTTTCTGGTTTCAGTGTGTACGCTATGTAAACATTTTACGCTACTATACCTGAAACCATCACACGAGTCTCCGTGTTCTTTAAGAATGCTGCGAGTCACCGCAAAAAAAATGACAGGTTTCACAATCTAGTGCGCTTGATATAAAGGAATCTGAGCTCTCAAATCAATGCTTCTTAAAACACAACACCAAAGGTGATTATGAGGTAGGAGGAGAAAAAATGCCTCTGATTATAGGTTGATTTCTTTGAGGAGTAAAATAAAAATAGCAGCTTGAATGGTTACAGAGCAGGCTGGAGCAGCTCTATTAGACATGGACACGTGTGGAAACTGTTTATACTCAGTTCCGTTCAGCTTCAACAGGTACCTGACGGAGAATGTGTAAAGAGCCATGCAACTTTAATGCTGCTGGTTCCTGCAGCGGAACAAAGTCCACAGTGTTTGATTTTCATCTCTTCTCTGTGTCGAGCAAGTGGAGCATGAGGAGAAGGTAAAAAAAAACAACAACAACATTTTTTTTTGCTCAGCTGTCTTAGATTTGTCAGTAAACTGCACTGGGATCACACCGGGTCGCCCAGCAGGCTGCGGAATGACTGCAGAGACAGGAAAACACAAGGAGACAGACATTTGCAGCATCAGTGGTGACTGACAAACAGGAGCCTGTCAGGAAAACTGGGATGTGGGAAACCGAGGAGGAACACAGCGACGGCCGGGTGGACATAGAGGTCTGATGAACGCTCTGCTCTAATGAAGGCGAACGAGATCAGGCAGCAGAAGTGAGGGCGGGATGAATGGCGGCAGGACTGAGTGCTGTCCCTTTGCATGAAGTCAAATTAGCATGCAGAGAACATCCCTTTTATGGCACCGGCGCTGGCCGTGGTGCTGAAAAGATGTGGTTACACAACGGATAATGTTCTACTTGGACGACAGGCAGGAAGTGGGGATAAATCTCACAGGAAAACTGAGATCTCAGCAAGTTATTAGCTTAGCGGTGGCCAAACTGGCAGGGACCATCGGGGGTGAAAGCGGCCTGTTGCGTCACACAACCACTGACCACCATTTATAACAGCACTCAATTAAAAAGAGTGTGTTGGGGGGGAAAGAGCACTTTGATTTTCTTTACATTTCCCAAATCCTATAGTAAAAGTATGATGGGGTGAAATATGGAGTGAGACTTTATCCCTTGTTGAGATTCACAAACACAAGAGTGAAAAAGACGCAAACAAATGAGATAAGACTCACAAACAGAATGAGTGACAAATGAGTGGAAACATCGTGCGCAAACGTTCTCTGGGAGCTGGACGACCGGAAGGAAATGATGGCCCGACCGCTTTTCATTAAAATTCAACAAGAGGCAGGCTCCGTGAGAGGTTAGATTATTGGCGGACACACACACACTCACACACTCATACACACACACAGAGAGGGAGAGAGAGAGAGAGAGAGAGAGAGAGAGAGAGAGCTCCAGCAGAGACTGACAGAAGCGGGGCGGCCGCTCGGAGCAGTGCGCTCTCCTCTCCTCTCCTCTCCTCCGCCGGCGCGTCTCTTTGGCTGCTGTTACACAGATCAAACTTTGAGGAGGTGACACGTGAAAAGAAAAAAAAACAAAAAACACGTCGACACGTCACGGTGACAGCGAGGCCAAAGAAAAGAGCCGTCAAGTCCGGGAGCAGCGGCGGAGCAGGGGGACAGAGGGAGCTATGCCATCTCCCGCCGCGCACAGCCCACTCCTCCTCTGTCGTGTGTCGGAGCTGCAGCATGGTGTCTCTCCCTGGACTCTGGACCTACTGCCTCGCCCCCGGGAGACCTCCTCTCCTCCTCCTCTCCGCTTCCAGACTTCTCCTGCTGCTTCTCCTGCTCTGCGCCTCCTCGGTCTCCCCCGACTCCTGCTTCCCTCACCCGCAGCCGTGCCACATCCTCGCCCGGATCGGACACACCGTGCGCCTCGGTGCGCTCCTGCCGACCCGCCAGCCGGTCCGGATACAGAACGCGCTCAACCGCGCCCTGGCGAGTCTCCGGCACCAGAGCGGAGCAGCGGACCCCTCCGCCGCCGCTTCCCAAACGCCCCCCCTGCTGCCCTACAACCTGAGCCTGGAGATGGTGGCCAGGTCGCCCGCGGGAGGGGACCCGGAGTCGCTGTCCCGTAGCGCCTGCCAGGACCTGGTGGTGAGGGGGGTGTCCGCCGTGCTCGCCTTCCCGCGCTCCAGAGAGGAGCTGATCCAGGTGGAGTTCCTCTCCTCTTTCCTGGAGATCCCCTTCATCTCCATCCTGGAGGACACGGAGCCCCTGGTGACCAAGGTACCGATGGATACAGTGTGTGTTTTTTTTTCTTCTGCCAGAAGCAGTTTGTGGCAGAAGCAGTCATTAAAAAATAACACACACACATACACACACTCTCTCACACACACACACAACAGTTCCATTATGTTAATGCTGTCTGAATCTTGCACTACTTTTGCAGCAGAAACCTTTGAACAAGTCCTTTTTTTTATTATTCTGATCTTGTCTGGCCTCTTGCCCTGTGGCTTCTGGTGTCTGAGCTGGTGCAAAACTCTTCTGCTCAGCCACACATTCAAACTGGCTTCATGCAAATGAATAGTGATATTGATTTTTTTAAAAAAAAAAACATACAGGGGTTATAACAGCAATTATTCCCAATTATCTCAGCTTTAATGATATAATATTCTTGCAGGATGAGATCATTGGAATAGTGGATTAAAGGGCCGTTTTTAAATAGCAACCCTAAATGGCTCCTTGTATGTCCAGATGTTCACACTGATGTAAGCTTGGCCTGGCTGGTGAACCTGCAGGAGCCAATGCCCCCCAGCAGCAGAGGTTTAAAGTCAAATACCCCCCCCCCCCCCCCACACCCCCGCTAAGGTCAAATCCCCCCCCCCCCCCCCCACACCCCCGCTAAGCTTGCCCCTTGTATTTGTGTGTACATGTATGTGTGTGTGTGTATTAACAAAGTCCGACTCTGTATGAGGGTGTGTGTGTTCGTATGTGCCTGAATGGGGGTGTGTGCGTGTATGATTGAAGATGGCTGTGTTTTGGCACCTTTCAGAGTGAATCACTCAAACGGCTGAGAGGCTGATAGATGGATGCTGTGGAGGGGTGTCGTGCCCGCAGCTCGTGCCACTGGTGTGTGATCACATAGCCTTTAGGATTTTATATGTGTGTGTGTGTGTGTTGCTCTGTGTGTGTAGAAATTTGTAGTAAGGCAATAAACGCTCGTGTGAGTGTGTGTGTCATGTTGGTATTCCCAGCAGCAATCGAGCTGCTCGCCAGTCAGTCAGTCCAGCTCCAGTCATATCCACCTCTATCCAACTGAGCAGCCAACGGCATTTCACACACACGCACACACACACACACACACACACTCACACACACACACACACACACACACACACACAGCATCTGTGCGCATACACCTTTATTCGGGGTCCACCAAGACCCCACACAAACACACAGGCACAGAATGAAGACTTAACTTTTGCTCAGGTTCACAGACACACATGATAAACGAAGAAGCAGCCAGGCGACAGAGAGACAGACAGACAGACAGAGAGAGAGACGGGAGGGGTGTGAAAAGATAGATCGTTTCAGTCTGAAATCTTTGTCCCGTCTGGTGTGTTTGTCAACAATGGATCGCCTATTCGATTTCAGTAAAGCTCGCATGAATGAGGAGTCGCACCACTTGACAAATGTGTCGGCAATGGAAGTAGATAAGCAGGGGGGAGTAGGAGAAGAGATGAAGGGAGAGAGGGAGAGGAAGGGTTGGGAATGGAAGAAGGAGCGTTTTTCTTTTTCTTTTCTTTATACTTGTAGGACCTTTCACGTCTGCACAACTACCAAAACAAAAGCAACAATACTCTCTTTTCACTGTGTTTCTATTCGGTGCAGTAATTACTCTTTAAAATTTCAAGCACCCCCCCCCAAAAAAAATAAATGGTTTGTGTTTATGCTGCAAAGTGGTTTTGCCTTATATCAAATTCATGGAATCTTTTATTTATTTATTTATTCAGTGCCTTGGTTGCTTATTGAAGACGATGTGTTGTGGATGTCTGACAGCAGCAACATCTGTTTGTCTGTTAGAAACGGGGGAGCTTTGAACAGCAATTGGTAAAAACCAGTGGAATGAGTCTGGCACAAAACTGGAAACCACAGTCAACGATCACAGAACAGTGCACGAACGGGAACACATAGGAAAATAATCACAGCAAGCACCCAGGCATTTTACTAAAGTACAACACAAACACCACTCCTGTATATTTCCTTCACAAAAGCATGAGATGTTTTTGTTTTGTTGTACTGAACCTAAACCTCCTTGGCAGTGAGATGTTGTGTTGGACTGGCGTCAGATCAATCAAGCAATATGACGACAATGACTTTGACAATGGGAAATTGTAAAATCGTTTTCACAATTATCTTGATACACCACAAAAACGATTTATTAATGATGACATAATGAAAACTATGACTGTTCTGAAATTGCAGGGAGGCAGTGTGGTCTGTTTCTGTAGCACTCCAGGGTCCGACTCCAATGACAGTAAGTTACATGACTAAAGAAAACAAAAGGGGTCTGTTAGGAGGTGGGACGGAGATGGAGGAGACAAGTGCGCTTGGTCAACAGGGAGGCAAACTGCTACCTCGTGCAAACAGGAAACAGTACACAGGCTTATCTGACGACAGGAAAGTGCAATCGCAGAGGATATAATTCTAATTAAAAGTGATATTTATGTGTTAGCATCAGGAGGGAGATGTCTTCCTGTCAGGGGGAAAGGAGGGGCTGAGACAAAACAAACGCTGCTGCCAAAAAAATTTGCAGGATTAGTCATAGATGGAGCCATAAAGAGGAGACGGGGGGTTTGTTTGTTTTTGGAAGGAGAACGTTCTCCCCTGAGTTTTTCAAATTCTGGAGATCTTTCCTGCGGGGTACTGGGAATTGAGCCCGTGTTTTTCTGCTACACAGAGACATTCCCTGAACGTCTGGGAGACGCAGATATACCGAGGGAGGCAGAGCTGCGCACTCAGGACGACACGGTTTCAGAGTTACAAGTAAATTTCAATTTCAATAAACCTTCACTTGACCCGTCCCTGTGGGAAACACACTTCCTCTAGCTTCGGAGACATGTCAGTGAGCCTTCCAAGAACTAATCAGTGCCTAATTTTTCATTTTACCTTCACTGCATTCCTAACATTTGTTGTACTTTTAGTTTCTGCGGAGGAAAAAAACATAAAAATAAAACGTAAATGTGCATGGCGTTCCTCAGACCGCTGTCATTTGAGGAGTTGAGTTTCTTCCATACATTTCCACAATGTCTAGAATGAAATAATGAAATATTTTAAACACTGGTGTCGACACAGAGACTCTGAAGGGACACAGACAGAGGAGGACAGGAAGGCAGACAGACACGAGGGTCGGTTATCTGTCCATGTACTCTCTCTCTCTCTCTCTCTCTCAGAAAGAGCTGTGGGACTTTGTGATGCGTCTCAGCAAGGAAGTGCTTATTCCCCCCCAACCTACTTAAGCTAATTAGAACCACCGTGTGACCCCTAACTGTAAATCTCTCCCGTCCATCTATGGCAGGCACGATGGGGGGAGAGGAGAGGAGAAAGGAAGGAGGGACAGAGGGAGGAGGGGAGAGAAAACGGAAATGGGATTCTAAATCCCATCAGTGCTGTTATGTGCATTTGGGGCAGGTGATTTGCTCATCATCAGCCTTTTGAAAGAATTTGGGTAAGAAATTAAATTGAAAAATATTTGATCTTTAAGTCAAGAATCTGAAAGTAATCGCAAGTTATGAATGAAATGAATGAAAGGGGCTTCTTAATTGATGTTCTATAACTATAAGAGTGTGTGTTGCCAATAGCGTCAAAGAACAAAATAAGTGGTTTGCACAATTGCCAGACAGATTTAATTAAAAAGTATATCTTTGCAATCGCAGTTCACTTTTTGAACATGAATGGCGCGTCTGAAGCAGTTGAACCGCGCAACGCTCAACCGGCCGATAACATCACAGAGATGATTTTGTGGACGATGTTTTCTATTCCAGAAAAACATTAGTAGTTAGAGCTGAAGGAAATGGTTTTGCTGATTCGTAAATGTGATTCAGTGGGCTCGGGGTGTGTGTGTGGGGGGGTGAATTCATTAGTTGTCATTCATCCCAGTGGAGGCTATGTTCTCACAGCTCACCTTACTCCCAGCTGCTCTTAATACTATTGAAATACACCCTGGACTTTGTCTATAAAGCACATTGTGGAGGAATATATTTCACAGCCCAATGCTGAGAGACATTTTTTTACCCTCTGCAGGTCAGTAATCTCCATTATTTCCACTTTAAATGTTCTAATGGGGGGCATGACCAGGTACTCCGACTTCCTCCGACTTCCTCCGACAGTCCAAAGACATACAGACTGGGCTTTGGTTAACTGAAGACCATAAACTGACTGTAGGTGTGAGTGTAACTGGTTCACCACAACAATATCCTGTGCATTGAGTCCCTGGTTTCACTGCTGGCCGACCAGCCTCGCATTTCCTGTACTATTATTACCATTATGAGCAAAACATTGCAAGCATTAAGAGCATTAAGAGTCAGATCTGCAATTTTTTTTGGTAACACTGATAAGTTTAACGAGATTCATTTGCAATGTATCTTATTTTGCAGCTGCTAATTTAAGTCCATCTAAATCTCACTGCAACTGTTGATGTCATTGTCATTAACCCTGAATCATATTCAATGCAACACACACTCACAGGTACACAAGTGTTGTTCTGCAGTGTGTTTATTTATGGGGGTTTTACTGTTTATGATTGGGAATAACCTTTGTCGTTCTGGTGGGGAACTACGTTCCTGTTTGCAATCTATCCATCCTGAATTCTTTAATTAAGTCACTTCTTTTTAGTGCCATACCTCATTCTGTTCAGTAAAATGAAGATTAGCACGGTAAAAAACCCAATTTGCGACTTTGAATGAAATTACATTTTAATCCCGGCACCCTGCTGAATAAGAGGCACTGTGGCTCTGAGCTAGCCCCTCTCTCAACGGACACACACACACACGCGTGTCTGCGCACACAAATGCACAACGAGGCACGCGCTCAAACGTATACGTGCATTTGTGAGATTCACATACACATGCATACAGTGTCTACTCTGCGCTCACTAAAGGTTATTAAGTCTAATGAGGCTTCACAAGGCCATGCTGCCTTCAGTGTGTTCTTTGCAATGATGAGGGGATTTGCAGCCCGTCCACAGTGGAATAAACGAGTGAAAAGTGAGGGACAAAACTTGTGACGAGCCAGAGCCGCGGGCCGAGTGACAGTCTGAGACGAGCGGGCCACTTAATGCAAACAGCTCAGAGCTTTTTCTTTATTAGTGTAAAACTGACAGTTCAGTGAAGTCTTGACTGAGCCAGATTAATTGAGCAGAGCAGAGACAGCAGTGTATGTATGACCAAAAAGACTGTGGGCGTGTTTGAGCAGCTCACTGTGATATTTGTGTCTGTGTTCTAATGTTTGGTTTGTGTTTTTGCCTCTGGTTAAACATATGTCGCCGGTAACTCCACACCAGTACTACGTCTATGGAGTTAAAAGAAAAAAAGGGAAACGAAGCAGTGATGGGAAGAGGTGGCAAAGAGAAGGAAAGGGTTTCTCTATCAAGGAGAGATGTGGATATCATTCGTGTAAAGTAATAGAGGGATTGAGGACGGTATGTAGGGATCAAACAACGTAGGATCAATGAGGAATGAAGGAATCAGTTGTAGGGATTGACGAAAAGGGTGATCAAGGTTGAAAAGGGGGAATAGGTGGATGAGGAACAAGAGGAGGAGGAACGAGGGAAAAATTGTGAGGAATCAGTAGGAAATAAGGAATTGATGTGCCAGCATGGGGACAAGAGAAGGATGAATCAGTGAAGAAATCAAGGAATTGGATAACAAACAAGTAACATGGGAAGGTCGAATTGTGGAATTGGGAAAAGGTGAGGAACGAAGAAAGAGAAATCGCTTGCAAAAAGTAGGAATCAAGGAAGAAATGGAAGACCTGGATGATTGTAGAGGGGAGATCAAATGAAAAGGGCCTGAAGGAGGGATGATAGAGGGTGGGAGGAGATGGAGGTACCGAAGGAATGCAGGGAAGGATGACAGGAGACTTGAGTCTTGTGCTTTCTCTTCCATCGAGGAGATTGATGGAGGCGGTGTTATCTAAACGGTGCTGGTTCATTAGAGGATTAGTGAGTGATAACTTGAAGCTATCTGTGATTGAAAAATACCCTCACACCAACAGGCGCTCGCCCGCACAGATAAGTGAATGCGCACAAACACACATTCAGCCAATTGATTAAACACACGTTTCACTTCTAGACGCCACAAGCTTCTTGTTTTGGAGTTGCATTGTGAATGCAACTCCAGACTTTCCAGATCCGACTGAAGACACTTCCATCCTATACTCTACTGTGCAATAAAAGTCGTGCAGAAGTTGTTGGGTGTGTAAACACACAGGAGAATGTATGTTATTGCGTTACAGTAGGGGGCAATTGAAGCAGAACACCAGAATCTAGGCCAGGTGGGCTTCAGTGATAAGGGCAGTCTTGGAAACAACACACACAGTCTCATATGGAAGCTCCAATGGGTCACAGGTGAAAGACAAGCAGACGGACGAGGCAGACAGGAAGTAAGAGAGGTGAGGAAGACGCGTACGGATGTGAGATTAAACAGATGCTGGCAGATGGCTGAGGAGGCGCCTGAATGACAGGTTAGCCAAACACCCGGGGGTGAAGACGAGGAAGTGGGGTGGACGCCCAGAAAGGAGGAATTAAAAAAGAGAAAGGTGCGTAAGACAAAGAGACACAGGGCTTAAAGAGACAAAGTGTGAGAGGTGACAAAAAGAAAGATTACAAAATCGGTGAAACAGACAGCAAAGTAAAGTGAGTAAGGTACAAAGCGATAAAAGAAGGAAATAGGGGACCAGGCGGTAACGGAGCAAAAGGCTGTCAGGGATGAAGATATTTGGGAGGCGGTCAAGGCGTAGACAGGAATGAAGGATGGTAGTACCCTAGGTAACTTCTGTGCTCCTTCTGGGATATTTATGTTGTGTGTTGGCAAGAAGGCAGGCGTGATTTAAAGCCCATCTGGATGGGATTCAACGCCACCTGCCCACAGAGAGAAACCTGTCAGGCAGGAGACACACCGCAGTGTACCGGTGGAACTTGCGTGTACACACAAAACACACACGTCCTTACTGCTGTTTCCATCGCTTACATGTGTAGAGCGGCAGCTGTTTCCGTCATTTGGCTCCACTACAGCTTGTTGAATATGAAATAATCTCCATCAGGCTGGAATGCTGGCTTTTAAAATGATGCACTGGGATTATCCGAAAAGGGAATCAGTAATCTGACATCAGCCCCATTCAACAGGTGTTTTACACTAGCAAGGTCAAAAACGCCTCAATACCACAAAGAAAACATAGTTCCACTCATTTGCTGATATTTGCAGCAACAGTGGCTGGTCTGAAGCTTCTCGGCCTGATTAACCTGCGCACTTTGTGTTGTGTGTGCAGCAGATCGATGAATGTTATAACCTCTGGGGAGTCAGAGCTTTTCTTTCAGACTCAGAATCTTGTTACCCCAGCTAGCAAACTTTACCACTAATTGCCACACGCTGTCATTTCACCACTTTAGCGACCACTGTCTCACTGGGCAAGCTCCATGTACTCACTGCTGTTTGTCCTGCATCGTTACATCCTGTGATTCCAATCCCAACATGTTGGAATGTAATGAAGTCATGCAATAACATCGGGACTGCCTGGGTCACAGGAAAGAGACAATAAGCAGGTCCCCAGTTGATTAAACTCGTCTAGGATATAATGGACTTTTTTTCCATTATCGAACCAAGGAATATTGTCAGGGCTACAAGACATCCGTAACAGCGGGACATCAAAATAGAAGGCTCTATTCTAATAGGAAAACAAATATAATCTGCATTTCTCTTTTTGGATAATTATATTTTCTGACTGCATATATAATTTCTTAGGATAATAGGTACAAAGGAGCCACGATTTCTAAAATGCTTATCAGAAAAAGAGAATTAGTCACTTTGACTTAATTGTTTCCTGTCAAATCCAATAAAGAGCCAACACCACCAAGATTTCCCTTCCTGCTTTGTAAATGTAATTCTTCATCTCCCACACAGATAAATACACTCCGGTACCACATCTGTAATCTGTAACTGCCATATGCTACACAGACATAATTTCTGTGGATGCAATAAAACGTGCACATGCACCGGTACAATCACATCTTCGCACCACACATGGATGCCCAGACGCAGTCAGATATTACCTTGGAGCATCCATCATAAACATCTTGTTTCAGTTATCACTTTTTTTTTACTCTCTCTGTGTATTGACCTCTGTGCTTGAGCTGCCTCCATAAAGCAGAGCAGAGTGGAGCAACAGATAAATCCTGAGGGATATCCCAGGCTGAGAACCGGTGCAAGGATGGGGGGGACCATCAAGATGATCTGATATTCAGATGCACAACACCCAACACATAAACAATATTTATGAGCTGGATGGAGACGTAGACATGATACAGCCGATGAGACAGAGAAAGTTACTACAAGACACGGGATAGCGTGGGTTAAAAAAAACAGAAAGGGACGGGATTGAAGGAAATGGATGGGTAAATGTGTGGCAAGGAGACAATAGCTAAGCACTTGAGGACGAAGTGACACAAAAGGGAAAGAGGAGATGGAGAAATAAAGCGTAAAAGGAGTGTGACAGAGAAAAGAAAGAGGATGTGATCAATTTTCCTCCCTTTGATGTCCTTCACAACTAGAGGACAGACCGCCCTCAAGATAGCGCTAAAGCAGCATCCCTGTCGCACGCATCTAATGCCTCGTCCCACCAGAGAGTGGGGCGATATTTCACTTTAATTCAGATCGGTTGCTTAATTATCTCCCATCTATCACCCCCAAAACTTCAGAACACTGCAAAACCACAACTTGTTACAGCAATCTGACCACAATCTGGACTATTTGGAAAGAAGAAATGCCTGTTAGATATAAATGATAAATAGCACACAGCACAGCGCCTGTTTATGATCACATTATTACTATATTCCACGCCTGACCAAAATCAAATTCCACCCATCTCGGCGGTGTGCTCATTGAACCTAATTGAGTTGGGGTTATTGACAACGCTTGACGAGAAATACGAATGTGGTGTTATAAAGAGGCTGTTGCAGCAAGAAACAGCACAGAATTGAGAGGAATCAATACGTCCTGAACAACCTGAGGCAAAGAAAAACGGAACACTGAAGATTTTTTTTAATTGAGGAAAAGGGACTGTACAAGTATTGGATTTTTTTTTTTGGTAAAACAACAGGGTGTCAATATTTCCTTTTTTCTGCTTATGAAGGGTAGAGTGAGCTACAGAAGGATATGTTGGGTTGGGTTTTTTGCTAGAGGTAGGCTGTTTACGTTTATTTCAGTCGTGACACGACAGTGAACTGGCGTTGAGGCGTTCGGGTGGAATGGTGTGGTGGAAAGTTCCCTCTCAGGAAGGATGGCCGCGAAAAATCGTTGGATGGTGATATCTTTTTCAGACAGGTCACTGGTGATGGCTCCTGTAGAGATTTGCCAGGTATAAAATTGGACCTGCGAGAAAATATCTCGTTTTTAGTTGATATTCCACAGAGGACCAAGTTATAGAGGACCAAGCTATACTTTTAAAATGGAATTTCTTTTAAAGATAGCTTTCATACAATGTTATGCTAAGTTCTGAAGAAAGTATTAAAATGGAAATATGAAACCCACTCCTGAAACTTGCATTAAACGCCTCTCTTCACTTCTTGGAAGTAGAGAAAACGTCCCGTAAGAGGGAGTATAATTCCCACCTCTGTCCGTGGCAGGCAACCGCACTGCAATATCATTAACTATCAATGACCATAAATCAATCACAAGAGAGAGGTTGCCAAAACTTGTAAATAATAATCCAACAGCTTAGTTGTGCCAGTGTATTATAAATGTATTTCTCTGGTACAAGCTAGCTGAAATGATGAATACTCAACCGACAATCCTCCTGCTGGCAATGAAACGAAACAAGGGATACATTTTCCATCACAGACAAAAGAGAGAATTATAATTTCATGCTTTGTGGTCTGCTGCAACCAAATAAACAGTGGAATTTTACATGTCCGTTAACCGAACGACATGAGACTTCCACCCATCCTGCCACTAGTGTGCACGATTATCCAGTTATGGGTAACCGGATAACCAGTTCTCCATTTGTTTATGGAAAATGTTCATTTGGCAGAGGAAACCAAGTGAACACACAGCAGTGGCGGCCATTCCCAGACTTTGTTCAGCGGTGCTAATTTTCAAAATGGCACTGAAGCACAATTGCAGCATTCATTGGCAGCCGAGTCGGCTCCTTTTAAATGATGCTGGGCAGAACAGGAAGTGTCCAGTCTGTCCGTTCTGTGTCCGGCCCAACCAGACCATCACGAATGGAGTGTCACTGTGCCGCAGGTCGAATGCCAAGGCATTCACAGCAGTGGCAACGCTCTGCCAACATTACAGTGTGTGTGTGTGTGTGTGTCTATTGTCACTGTTCCGGATATGAAAAATGCTGTTTGTCACGATTATTTTTTTGTGCGTTGCTATGCATACCCCGTCCTCCATTCGTTTTGCAAAGCTGTGTTGAGTGAATTTTTGTGTCTGGAAAAGGTTAGTTTTTCCATTTTAAGGTTTGATATTTGTGATCTTTTTGTTTTGTTTTAATGTTTAAACCATTTCGGTTTGAATGTGTTTTTAAAAAAATAAAATGACTCATTCTCATCACTGAGGATTGTTATAGTTTATGTGTTAAATTTAACGAGTAGACACAGGAACAACATCCTGTATTTGCTGCACAGGTATAAATGAATTCTGAGTTTCTGATGCCGATATAAAATATGCTGGAAAGTACTTGAAGTCGTAACAACATGCATGTGCACAGGAGTGCCCTGGGTTATATCCTATAAGGAGCGCAGGTCACTTGTAATTCCTTGCTGGCACTTAAAGGATGAGATATTGATTGCACCACACACAACTTATTTTCGAGCTTTACGTAAATCAGTTTGTGATTGACATGTCCCGGACCTGGATCTGTCCATCCCATTGACTGCAGATTTCATCAGCATACCTTCCTCCATTCATCAGGCAGCCGGTGGGTTAACCCTGCTTTCAAATCAGCACCGGCCCCATCTGCAGGAGCATTTATTAACAGTGGATATTTTCCAGAACCTAATATTATTGCTGGTTTTCTCTCTATAGCAGGCCTGAGGTTGCAAAAACCCTAAGTGATTAGTTTTGCAGCGGCACAAATCTCTGCAGGTGGACTGTCAGCGGAGTGCAGGGAGTCCTCAGGAGGAAGGCATGTGGTTCTTCAGCCATTTAATTACGAGGGCGGCAGACCCCTGGGTGCACGGCCTCATTCTCCCACAACAGTGGCTCGCTAACAAACGGCAATGAGTGCCTCTGATTGATCTGAAGCCATTTGGGGTGGCCGTGAAAAGACAATGGCGGTGACGGAAGGAGGGAAAGAGAAAGGAAGGGGGAGAGGAGGGCAGCACGGTAGGGAGGAGAGGACTGGAGGAGGAAGGCGGGATGTCAGCAGGAAGGAGGAGCATGGAGGTTACGGAGGAGAGGGATGAGGGATGAAGGGGAGCGAGGAGTGGATAGATGGCTGGAGGGACGGGCAGGGAGATGGGAGGGCGTGTTGCCGTCTTTCCTGGCACAGCATTTTCTTGCACACACAACATCCACGCTACTGCACACGGGCCCAAGAGCTGCGTTTACACAGAAGCCCAGACAACAACACACTTTGTTAAACTGTTGTCCGGCCCTTCGTAGTATCAGCAGAGCAGAGATGTGGACATTTTGCATAAGTGGGCATTATGCCTGGAGCCAGTGGACAGTGGCGATGGATTAGGTCGATAAGATAAAGCTTTTATTCCCTTTGTTTCTCCCTCATCGACCTCGTTACCATGGACAAACTCAATTCAGGACTTTTTTTTCCCCCCTCTTTCACGCCAGACAGGAGCATTCTCTCCTCCTCTTTTCCCAGGAAAACCTCCTCGCTGGCCAAACCCACTCCTATATCCCATATATTTGTTGTGCTGCTAATATTTTTTCCTACTTATCTGCCTCGCTTACCTCCAAGTGTGAGAACTTTTTCAATTATCCATGCCTCTGCCTCTGAGGGTTAGGGACGCAGGCACGGTGTTGGCAGGATAAGGCGTCCGCAGAGGAGAGAGAGGGAGAAAGAGAATTGAGGCGGGGTGGGGATGGGAGGGGGTTAGAAGTTGAGGGAGAGATTCCGCAGTGACTCGGATCCAACGAGTTATCTTTCATTTTTATTACTTCAATCAAGTGTCCTTGAAGACTAAATATACTAGACTGTGCACTCCTTATCCTTTACCTTTGATATCGTGTGTGCTCGCGTTGTGTGCACAGGTTGTAATGATGACCGTCACTCGAACTGTGTCACTTGTTAGCAAACAGTGTCCTGAACCTGCACTGATCTGTTAAGAATAAAAACAAATGAACATTTTCACTCTCTCTATCTCTTTCTCTCTCTCTACGTCCCCTTATACACCTTTTGTTCTCCATCTCGCACTTCCTCTATCTCTCTCTCTCTCTCACACACACACACACACACACACACACAGTCTCTGCTATCGTGTCCCTGGCAGGAGACCACTGCAGTTTGTCACATACTGTGCAATATGCTACAGACTGGAATCACTCAGTATCTCCATTTCCCTATTTTTCTGCCTCATGTTTTTTCCCCTCTCTCTCTCTCTTTGTGTTTGTGTGTGTGGGAGAGAGAGAGAGAGAGAGAGAGAGAGAGAGAGAGAGAGAGAGAGAGAGCATTA
>JAFBJQ010000419.1:78068-133068 GCA_016785345.1 Trinectes maculatus
CACACACACACACACACACACACACACAGTCTCTGCTATCGTGTCCCTGGCAGGAGACCACTGCAGTTTGTCACATACTGTGCAATATGCTACAGACTGGAATCACTCAGTATCTCCATTTCCCTATTTTTCTGCCTCATGTTTTTTCCCCTCTCTCTCTCTTTGTGTTTGTGTGTGGGGGAGAGAGAGAGAGAGAGAGAGAGAGAGAGAGAGAGTGCATTAACTTGTCCACGAGGTCTCGCTTGAGAAAATCAACTGTCACCTTTCTGTGTACGTTTCATACAGAGTTACAGAGTCATATAAGTGTGTAATTCGATCTGCCAGTGTGTATGAGTGTGTATGTGTGTGTGTGTGTGCTCATCTGAAAGCACACACAGCACAGTGTGCGACTGCCTCCTGTTCCTTCAGCCATTCCAACTCCTTGTCCCTTTTCTTTTGTCCTCTTTCCTTTTAAGACTTGTCTTGTCCCCAGCTCCCTCCTCCTTCCTCCTCCTTTTTCTCTTGTTCCTTTTCATCTTTTCTTTTTTCCTCCCTCAACAACCCTTATCAATTTCTGTCTCTGTCGTTCTCTTTCATCTCGTTTCCTCCACACCTGTATGGGATTGCTATTCAGAGCCACTGAGCCCTGAGCTTGTAATACCCTGACCAGAGTTATTTAGCTGCGCCATGACAGGTAGGAAAATGAAATCACCACTCAGCGACGTGTGTGTTTTTCTTTCCGTTACCCTTTACCGTTCCTCCTTCCCATTTACGAGACCCCGCTGCAGGGCTATTTTTAGTCAGCTGCCACCTTCTCACTGGCTTGTAAAGTCCGACCGCCACATGTTCATTTAGCCACATACAGTATTCCCCACCGTGATTCCAGGATTGATGAATGATGTTCTCGTCCGCCGTCGTGTTTTGGAACTAATGAAAAAAAAAACAGCACGGCTCCCATTTTGTGTTGTAACGCCTGAAAAGCACAAAGGCAGTTCTGCTTTGTCGCAACAACTTTCAGCCGATCATAGCAAATCAATTAGCTGATCAATTCATCATCTGTTGCTCCCTCACATGCATAACTCATTTTATTTAGCCTCATCGACAGATTGGAGCTGTGGACTGTGGTCAATCTGGACTGAAACATCAAATATTGATTGAAGCGTCACTTGTCCTCATTTTGCACCACAGACACAACAATGTCACAACAACGAAACCTGAACCAACATGATGTGGGTTGGATAGACATGGATTTTGGTTCAAAGTCTACTACTAACGCCCCCATCAGACAGAATTTGTGACATCTGCCCTTTAGCTCAAACCACTATCTTGATCCCATGGAAACAAATTCTGACTCAAAATTTGTGGCCTCATATTCAAACATTTGTGTACAATTGATTTTTGCATATTTTATTGCGTTAGCCTCCTAGACACTCTCTTCTTTAGTGTGTTTGGACCACTCAGACCGTAAATAACAACTAATATTTAAAACACATGAAAGCCTTTTAATTATAGTTAGACCTTATTTATTTATTTTTTGTATAACAAGTCATATTCATGTATTGTTTAATTTTATCCCTTGAGCCTCTCGGAGACTGTTGACTTGCCAGCTTCCCTGGCAGTGGCGTCTTTGCTCTGTCTTTCTTGCTGTGTTGATGTATACATTTCACCAAATGGGCGGTAAGCAGGTATGATTTAAGAGTAAACACTTACTTTGTTATGCACAAAAAAGAATAAATCAATGACAGGATGACCAAAAAAAAAGTATTTTATGAATAAAATGTATGATGTGGAAATACATATATTACAGTATATTACTGCAGGAAGAATTATTACAGTTACATTTTCGTCCTTAAAACATTATTTAGGGGTTCTGTCATTAGTTTTCATAATTGGTCCAAGTTTGGAAGAGGGCGTAACTTAATGCAAATGCATTCTGGGATATTTGAAACTATTTTTCCTCATAGGGTTGTTACTTTGGCAACTTTGCCTCTGGTGTGTGTGTGTGTGTGTGTGTGTGTGTCTTTCCTGTTCAGCTTAGATGGTTCTAGTGGAAAAAGCACAGTGTAAATAATAATCATTCATTCGCTGATTCATTAAGCCCATAAACATCTGTGTGGTATATTTGGGAAGTGCAGCACTTTCTCTCGACTCTTTAATACTTATTGCACAGTCATCAAGTTGCTGCACTGGTGTTTTCCAAAGTAGCCCGTCTAATGAGGATGTCCCCTGACTGTTGCAATCAATGCAGCTCTTAATGTGTTTTGTCATCAGTTATTTTGCTAATTATTGTCAAACGCTAAAGATGACTGCGCTCTCTGGCTGGCAGGACGCAGCCTCCGAGCTAAACACACACTCCTATAGGACATGTGGGGCCCAGACTGATACAGTACTGTCCTCTGTCATCATGCTCGCTGAGGCTAGTGGTCATAAAATCTAAACGCACAGCGGATCGCAATTTGTTAATTAAATCTATTTTATTTTAATCAAAAATTAATTTAATAAAGTAGCTGGCTGGATTTAAATGAGTAGCCGTCTCTCTGGCCTGCAGCCGGCGCCTGTGGAGAACTCCCTTCTGAGATCTTTTATTCTGAGGATGCATTCATTGATTGTAGTCACAAAGATATAGATGAGGATGTGAGTGAGAAACACAAAAGACACTACATTTTAAGATGCTGAGCTTCAAATATACCACAAATTATGATACAACGTAAGATATGGTAAAGGGGCATCTGTCTATTTTACCAATTCTCCATTCAACGTCCGGTCTAATTAAAGGCAAGGAACAGGGAAGCTGTCGCCTCACCTTTCACGCAGAAAATGTCGGATTATGATCCTGGTCGCTCTATGTTTTGTACCCAAAATATGAACCAGATTTTCCTACTCCAGAGTTCCCATATTTCTTTGAAAATATTTCACCATATCTGACGGAATCCCATACCAGGCCTGGTACTTTAAAAGTCTGATGTGGACTGATTTGCTCATGCCTCTGTAAAGACAGGATGTATTAGCCTAAAGATCAGAGAGGTAGGTTGGATTTGATGGTTGATGCTGGGATTATGTGGGTAGAGGGTGATGGTGGAGGCCTGATGTGAAAGCAGCAAAGCTTGAATCTAAAACAATGGTGGATTTGACAACTTTACATTATAAAAAGAGAGAAACTTAACCAAAAAAAGTTTCTGCTCTGCAAAATCTTTTTTTCCCCTCCTGCGAGCACAATGTTCCCCTCTGCATGTTTTTTTCCAGAGCTCAGGGGCCCAGCGCAGGTGACAGATTGGCCCCAAGGAGAGGACAGGCAGTCTGATGTTCAAGAAGGGAAGATGTGTGATGTTCCGATCTGTAAATGTCATTTTATCTCTTGGCCATCTTTCAAAAATTCATTCTCTCCATCTGTCTTAAGGGTATAGTTTTACACACTCTCTCTTTCACACACCTTTTCTCCCGCATCCCTCACATCTCCCATTTACCTCAGAGACACACACACACACACACACACACACACACACACACACACACACACACACAAACAGCCAATGATGCTCCCCCATCTCTCCTCCTTGCCACCTTTCCTTTGCTCTCAGTGTCTCTTAAGTGCAGGAAAACTACTGCCAGGAAAATTGAGTTCTACCCCACCTCCTGTCTCTGCTCACACACACACAATCACTATGACCTGCCATTGACACCAAGGAACTTTTCCCTTTGAGCAGCCTCCCTGTAAATATCAGGTGAGCTACTGGGGGGCAGTGTCATTGCAGGGCGGGGATTTGTGTTTGGACGTTAAGTTAAGATGGGAGAGCGAGAGTGAGAAACGCACACATCAGACATGAGGGGGAATTTCACTTTTGTGTGAAATCAAATTTTCAGACTGGTGCAGGGAGAGCAGGCTGGAATATGCATGCAGGAGCAACAGGGGGGAGAAATATTCTAGACACTGTCTGGTTTGAAATCCACAAGAAAAATATTATTTTTATTTTATTAAATGTATCGATTGTGTATCGATTGTGTATAGAGTCATTATGACTAAAAGGTCTCATTTTGTGCGCCCCGAACTGTTATTCATTTACATGCAGATGTGGTCCAGCCAGCAGGGTATGGTGTCAATTTCATGGTTACTTTGTCTTGTACACCAACCTAAGCTTCAAAGTACTGTCTCAGATAAAAGGAATAGCGCATAATCGTCAGCATAATATGCGCTCGCACATACTCATGCATAGGTTGGCATAATCTCCCCTGCTTCAGCATGTGGATGCACACTTAGAAGGCAACACACTTTTTCTCTATACGCATCATATTAGACATGGTGCACGTGCGCGCGCGCGCACACACACACACACACATGCGGTATTAGTGGTTGAGATCGACAGTAGCGGATGTTTCTAAGAATCCACATTATCTGCATATAATGCACATTTTGCCATTCACAGTTTATTATTTTGTTATTCTTCATTTTGTTTGCTCTTGTTAATTATTCATTCCCTCTGGCAGCACACAGATATCATCCCAGGAGATTAATACAAAATGTATCTGTCCCAGTTCCTCAGCAGCACGCTCGCCTGGCCCTGTGGTGTACCTGCCACTGATCAAGGGGCCTATTTGCTATTCAGGGAAACCTCTGACAAGCCGAAAGACCCGAGGTGGCGTTACTTAAACATTAGGCATTAATCAAAATGAGACAGTTAATCTCGACACGATTATCTGTGATATTTCGTAAACTACGTGATCCTCCGCGGGCATACTGAGTTGAATCTGACAGACATGAAGAAACAACGGAGACAATTTGCCCCCAGTGTGGGGGAGTGTGTGAGTATGTGTGTGTGTGTGCCAGCCTTTATTGCTCTTTAATGCCCTTTACATGTTTCAATCAACATCAATCAACACTCGGAATGCAGCTCTTCATACTAATCGAAAGTGAACAAAGGGATGAAGAGGAAGGGAAGATCTTCTACAGACCACTGAATATGACTTTCCATTTAGTTCAAACGTAATATGGTCTAGTGTCACTGTACACCACAGGAATTTCACTGACCTATGTACACACACACACACACACACGCACACACACCATACACACACACACACACACTCATGCAGAATCACAGCTGCCTCCTCTAATTGAAAGATCATATTTTGCGTGGGTGTTTGACAGCTCAGGAAATTAAGTTGGCTGCTAAAAGCCTCAGCGCTTGGGAAGATCTGGAATCTAAATTGGAGGTGACTTTGAACAGTGTTAAACTCTAAGCGCACCGCTTCTCTTTTTGCTTCTCTTTAGCTTTGAGGAGCTGAGCTGTAGTTATCACTGGGCTGTGTGTCAAGTGTTTTTGCTCCGAGGCGAGTCCGGGTCTTATCACTGGACGACTCTGTCTGTATGACTGTTGCCTTTTGAGTGTACGCTTAAGATACAACCTCTTCCACACTGTGATATGGATACTCTCATACAAATCAAAAGGTATTATGTGTTCTGTCGCACACTCATCAATAGTCCCTAGTCCCTTTATGTGTCTCTGACCTGACTGTGGTTGCGTCACTCTAAGTGGGCCACCCTTGTGCCTTTGTTGGTGATAATACCAATAGTTATTGTCTATAACTGTGAACTGTACCAATTACCCCCCCTGGCAAGAAGCACTAATAACAGATATGTGATTAGGACCTAGTGCTGAGATCTGGCCCATTTTTTTCACGTGGCAATTAATACTGAATCTAAAGTAATACAGAGTTAGATTAGTGGCTTAATTTTTCTGCAGCCCAGAGGGGAGCGGCCAAATAGCCAATACTGGTATCATGATTACATTTGTGGGTAAGCTGTGGGGGTCTTAAAGTCCTGTTGGCTCAAAATCAAACATAACTCTGCATCAAACGCAAAGCACAAATGTTTACAGAATATTATACTATAATAAAAACTTCAGAAGGTAACTGGATTCTGCCGGTTTAAAACCCAAAATCAGGAAAGATGCTTTTTGGCTAAATCGGTCCACAGTTCGTTAAGTAAATGAAGACTGGGGTTTGATCAAGGCTGGCTAAAGTCCACAGCCCCCAGAACTGCCAGGGTCCTAGCGCACCCAAGTGGTAATAACTGTTTGGAAATGACTTAGTTTGCGGCACTTTGGCTGATTCCAAATTGTTTGTTAATATGTATCAAAACTAAACTATAAAGCGATTAAGGTCTTAAAGCAGCTTAATTATTTATCAGCCCAGAGGCCACTTTGCTGAGTTTTTATGTGAAAATTTATTAATACTTCAATTTGTTTTGTTGCATATTTCCAGCTGTTTGTGTTTTATTAAACAACTTTGCAAAGTAAAGTTGTGGAATAGGATTTATTGTAGTCATCAAAAATTCATCGTCACTGTTACCATGGCTACAGTGGGGTACAGGTAGCCTCCGGGAAGGGTCATGACCGCTTTGACAAGCCCTCTAAGCGCTTGACCCGCCGCGAGTCGTCCAGTTGACCAATCAGAGCAAAGGCCAAACAAACACTATAAAGGAGTATTTCACAAAGGGTGTGAAGAGGCACTGCGGCAGTGTACACACTGTGAGACAAACAATGCGCATTTTGAACATTGCAAGATGCAAACGTATCCCAGTCGACCCTCAAATTAAAGTTATGAACAAGTAAATGGCCAGAATATGAGCAGTTTAAAGGTTACACCTCAAGGCAGACTGCTGCAAACAGGCAAGACACTGTAGGTCTTCAACCTAACAAATGGCATATTGACACAGAAAAGGACACTCGGGGGGTAGGGGGGTGGGTTAAGTGCAAAGTTCTTTTCTTTTAACCTGGATCAACCCCTTAGAGCATGTTAATTACACCACTTAAGCCCCGAAAAAAATCCCTTGTTTATTTAATGGGTTTCTTAAGAGAGTAGAGGGACTACTTATCCTGTTGAACACATCAGTTACGGCCCCATTTATGCATTTCGATCATGCACAACTCCGCCGCGACTTATTGTAAAAAACGCTAATGACCAGGCAGGGACTGGTCGATTCAAATAAAACCAGGGTTGCGTGAACCCGAATTTTCTTTTTGCTTTGTTTATCTGATATTTATAACCACTGATACAACGATTTCTTCCTGGAGCTGCAGAAAGTACATTCTGTTACCACAGTGTTCACAAAAACATTTTGCATTCAGGTGAACTTTATCCTACAGAGGGGACCTGGGGCGCTGGGATCAACATAAGGCATGACTGAACTGCACTCCTCTTATAAAAGCTACAAAATATTACTGTGTACCATTAATAAAAGGAGGGAAACAGGACAAATATCCTCCTCCGGAGAGACGTTTACTGCGGTTTGGAATCTGCAGTGACAGCTGCAGTGCTTTTGTTTATGTGTCGTAGTTTAGGCTCTGATGAAAAACACGGTGTGAGGGATGCATAATCATAATCTAGCTGTTTACAGGGCAGACAGCTGGCAGTCAAGGTCACCAGGCTGCAACTCCGAATGTGTTGACGTGAATGCTACTTTCCTGGCCCTTAAAAAAAAAACGGCCACTGTGCCGTCCCTAAGAAGCCACTTAATCCTTTGGAGCTGCTTGTCAAGGTCGGGATGTGCTACACTGAATATGACCATGTGTGGATGCAAAAATGTTGTTTGGTGCATTGCTGTAAAAGAACATGCATGCTCAGCATGAAAAGCGACGCATCCCATGATAAATAAAGGTTTAAATATAGATTTTACAAAGGAAGCTACTATAAAGGAAAAAAAAAAAAACAAAAGTCTCCACATCTGTATTTTGAATTAGTGCCACCACAGCCAATAATCCTCTAGAAAAATGACTCATTGTGCTAATGGTATCCACATTAGCACAGTTTACTCACTGTTTATTGGCAGACCACACTAATGACGGGCCCAGATGCACAAAATGTATGTGGCCATGTGCCGTATGTTTGCCCATGTGTCTAGATTGGGAAAAACCTGCATTTACAAAAGCAGTCTTAAAGGGGATTTCCGGTTTAATAAAACTAGTGTTCATCACACAAAGCTTTATTTGTAACGGCTAACAGAAGGTGAATTGTGTTTGGCTGCAGTTCATAGAGAAACTTCTCCGTCAAGCTACTTTTGTCGAGTAGTGACACAGTGCATTTAGCATTTAATTAGTGCCATTTAAGTCTGATCTCGCCACAAAATAACATGGGTCAGAAACTCTTGCCTAAACTGTTGATTGGATTATAATAAACTGTCTGATTGTTAGACCTCTTACTTTTTTTTTGGTCTCCATCAGACGTTATTGTGGCAGTGTCAGCGTGTTCCCAGATCCCAGTCATTACCTCGGCAAGTACGACTGTAGAACTGACAGAAATCAAACTACAAGAAAAATATGAGGCAACTTTAATGTCTATGGTACAGCAGTATCAGGGGTTTCAGTGATGCTCGTACTGCTTGCATCTATCTGCAGGTTTCTAATACACGACTAGTGTCTTTTACAATGACTTTGCTGGAGCCACTGTCGCAGGCCTTTCAGTGGACCACCCAACCACAATTGACAGTGAGAAGTCAGAATGTGTCATGGCTTAGATTGGACGGGGCAGTTTGCCGTGTAAAAATAATTAAACCAAAAGTAGATGATGTTTATAGTAATAATTTTGCATTTTGATTCCTGTGCAATTTCCTCTTTGGAATATAAAATTCATTTACTTTCATACTCTCACTCTACATATTCCACTAATTTGCGCAGCGGCTACTTTTGCAGGTTCAGCACTGCATATTGAGCAGCAGAGGTGGGTTGAGATGGAAACTGCAGCCTCATCTGTGCCAAAAATCAACCCCCCTAACCTCCCAACCCCAAATGCACTGCAACTCATAGTCACATTAGAGAGCCACTCCTGGCATGAACTGGCTGCTGTTTGTCATACACATTAGCTGAGACCGGAGTCTAATCCACTTATACTGTCTCCGTCACTTGTTCCCAGATTTCCCCTCTCCACTCATTAGCTCCTTTCAGGCACTTTCTTGCATTTGAGATTCTTCACTCTCCTCTGAGCACGTTCATCTCCGCAGTCTCATCGTTCCCTCTGCTTCCGCCATTTCTCCATCATCTCGCCTTTATGGAGACGGATGAAAAGGGAGTCTGGGCGGAGAGCTCAGCTGATAGGCAGAATCAAGGCAGGTCATTTACTCACCGCCCAAGTCCATCCATCTTGGAGCCCCCACCCCTACCTCATACACACACACACACACACACACACACTCTCATACAAACACACTACCCTACTCTAAATGACTTCTATCTCTCCAGGTGTATTATTTCACTCCTGGGAAGTCTGGGTTTTAGTATTCAACACAACCACAGCAAAGGGATCTTTTCTATTAGGGCCTGGCGCAGACACACAGCCAAGCACAACACACACTCACCAAGACAAATACACAACAACGCTCATATACCCTTTGGCTGAGAAATGTCATGCATGCCCAAAGCTCCAGTCACCTCATTACTGGCATAGTGTGATTTCACCACCGGGGTGTTGTGAATAGATTTGGCTCCCGAAAGCTTTTGCCGTTTGCGGTTATGCTTCCCGTGGGCCGCCTGTTAATGACATCACACCACTCTCACTGTTATCAACTGACATTATTCTGCGTGTAAATAAATATTGTTGCCGTCTGACTGGTCCGGGTGCTCGCTGGTTGAATTACACCCAACGCAAGAGGCTATTTCCGACCCTGGCAGTCCCTGTGTCAGCTCGTAATACCTGAAACTGCTTATTTTACTCCCCCCCCCAATAGATGGCATGATTACTGCAAATGTGTTGATGCCACCTCCGGCAGGTTGGTGAGTCGGAGAGTAAAAAGTGGGATGTAGAAGGTGAGAGAGCTGTATCATCGAAAAAACCGCGGTGATGAAAAACCAGGCGAAGGCGTTCGAGGATGGGAAAGGCACACGTTGCCGTGCCGACGTACAGTATCCGGCATAATCAGAATACAGCATGTTGGGGCAACTGGAGAGCGGATGGATGAGTCAGGAGAGAAAATGTGATTACTGTGACATCATAACTCAGATTAGCCTTCCTCTGTACCCCTCGCCACTGCTCAACACGGGCATCAATCATCATCACATTCACACACAGGGCCGCACCAAAGCGGACGAATATTATTCTCTCCGACAGAGAAAACAACATTGTCTGCAGAGCAAGGACAACAATCGCTCTCTTTAATAAATAACAGCAGCTTTTATGATCTAAATAGCGAGTAGGCCAGGGGCTGTTTTGTTTTTTTGGTGGGGGGGGGGTGATACATGAATCCATTCAGCATATTTCTGCTGTGGGCTCGTGGCTCTGCATCCGAGGGGATCAAAGGAGCTCCTGACAAAAGAGAGGCGCCGATGCAGCGTGCTGAGATGACAGCCCTCACCAGTGCACTCAGCACTAAGACTGGCTGACTAGAGACCTGACTAACCAGTCCAGAACTGCACATTCAGTCCCCCTGCTGCTGCTTCTATCTGATAATTATTGATGACATCAGGACCATCGCGGGCCCATTGAGGCTCATTAAAATCAGAAGTCGTCTGATGATATGAGTGAACACACAGCACCGGATCCCTTTATTTACTCAGGACTACACAGAAGCAGGGACGTATTTGCATACTGCGATACGCACTCCCATTTTGGCGAATCCCTCAGGACCGCCTCCTGATTAAACTGTGTGACTTGAAATCACGTAGCAAAAACTTCATTGCTATAGAAAAAGCCCAAAGCACTTGGGCTGGTTATAGTGTGTGTGTGTGTGTATGCGCGCACACACTCACGCGCCTGTTTGTGTGAGTGCAGTAGCAGCAGTCATCTGGCTGTTTCAGTGTTACAGAAGCTTCCAAATGTTTATGGACTCATACACTCTCATACACAACACAGACTATTGCCAAACTGTCAGTGCTACCAGTAGCCCAAGCAATGAGCAACCATCAAACCGAATTTCGCATTCGCGTTACACTTCCTGCCCGCTGTTTCATCGTGCTCACGCATGTGACACGACCCCCCCACCCCCCGCTTAGTTCTCCGCTTGATCACCATACGAAGAAGACGGTGGGCACAAATTTTATCAAGTCAAGGTATTTGCATACAAAATGGACGTGGCACCATCGCCATCAGGTGTCGACAGTGAAAGAAGATTGAGTCTGGCCAGTCTGTGGTGGGGCCTAATAGTGTGTATCTTGCTGCTTATCAGTCCATTGCTCTGGGCCAACAGGCTGTTAGGCCTCGATAACCATAGTGGTTTACTGTGTTAAATAGCTGATGGCTTCAGTTGTGTTGTGTGTGCATGCACCAGTGTGCGGCATACTTTCATGCACATGTAAGCACACAAATGTAATTTGCTGGCCCTGTCTGCACGTATATCGCAGCTTGATATGTGTGTGTGTGTGTGTGTGCATTTGCATGTGCGCCTGTGTAATAGCCCCCCCACAACCAACCAACCAGGCTTAGTTCCATTCCCCGCCAACATGGCTGGGTGAGATTAAAGTCACCCGTATTGCACTTAGTGCCAGGAGACATAAGGAAATTAGGAGAAAATTAAGCAATGCAATTTGCGCACAATCGCACAACAGCACGGGAAACGGCTCAGTCAGACGCCGTCTGGTCAACTAAAGAGGACTGTTTCATTTATGCATGCAAACAGCTCCGGCTGGCCTTATTCAATCACTGATGTTCATTACGACTGTGTAAAAAAATATAAATAAATAAAATAAAAACAGACATCCAACAGTTTCTTTATTCATTATGCATGAGCTAATGCAAAAACTCCAACAGGAAGCGGGCTCTGCAGTGCGGGTTCAATCAAACCGCACAGGCTGGATTTAAATAATCTTTATGTGTGTGTTGTCCACATCCGCTGTGGCATTTTAGTCTGACAACCAGCCCACCACGCTCTCTGCTCTCATCTCAGCTGTTTGAAATATAAGACCTGCACCCCGCTGAGAAAATCTCTCTGTCTCCTTGAAGACACAAACACAACACAATCTTCATCACGCTCGCTCCTCTCCACTACACACAGACACACACACACAGGTGCAAACCGTCAGCTTTTACTGCCTTTCACAAATACGGATATTAAACCACCTATCAATTTCTCCTCCATCTTTCATCTCTAACAGAGAGCACATTCACATCGAAACACAGATCACTCTCTCTCTCTCTCTCTCTCTCTCTCTTCCGTATCGCTGGCCGTCCTTCCTGCGAACAGCCAACTCACCTGGTGACAATGCTGCTAAAATATTAATGTGTTCAGTGAAGTGTTGCTGTTTGGAGTTCTGCCCTGACCACAAGCTTTGTTTCCAGACAGAAGAGGAAGCTAAGCAGTCATTCACAGACTCGGTATGGGCTCCACGCTGCCACAGCAGAAACCGCGAGGGCGTCTCCAAACAGGCCGTCGCGCTCTCGGCCTGAGCCTTGCTCCATGCAAATGATTCACGGCTGCAATATTAAGCCCGTCCGTAGCCACAGTGAGCTTTCGCAGTAAGTCAAGCTGCAGATTCCTGGCCGGAAGGGTCGGCGGAAATGACACCTGGTTATTGCAGAGCTTCAGCTCACACCTTATCCCTCTTTAGCCTCCTTCAGCCACTCAGAGCCTCCAGCACACCCCCACCCACACACACATGCACCGCACCCCTTCGCCCTTTTTTGCCCCACGTTTTAATAGGTTCTGAAAACTGCAGGTGCCGACAACTCTTCTGTGCAGCGTTAATTTTGTGCATTTTGTCTGCAACGATCTTCCAAGCGTTTCTTATAGATGCCTAAATAAGGAATGAGCTTCGTAACAGGAAGCTGCCCCCCACCCCCGCCCCCGGTCTGATTTAATGCACTCCTGTCAGGTTGCCCTCACAACTGTTTGGGTTCACGCCCAAGTACTCACATCACATTCTTGCATCAGTGATTGCATGTGCAGGTAGGTTGATGCATGCTGCCTGTGTAGATGTGTGTGTGTGTGTGTGTATGTGTGTGTGTGTTAGAGACTTTCACTGCATGTATTTGTACAGAGCTGAAATTTTCTGGGCCAGTGCATCAAAGGCTTGTGGAGCAGAGCGGAGCAGACGCAGGCAGAGGTAGCTTGGAAAAACATCCTTTATATTATATCTAACCAAGCCTGAATAAGACCAGTGACTTTTAGGTCCGGACTGAGGTGAGCAGCAGGGAAGCTGGACGTAGACTTCCCTGTGGTTAGGAGGATAAAGTCTGTTTCTGTCTAGCTGGTCTCTGCACACCGGGAAAAAAAATAAAATGACATGCCAGTATGTGTGAGACGAAACTGCCAATATTTGACTTTTGTGAACTTTTCCACATCCAAACAGTCAAAGTCTCTTTTTATCCTGTGTTGACTAAAAGTGACATTTTCAGATTTTTTTTTAAAAAACAACCCAGCCAAGGTAAAAATACAGAATAGAAAAAATAAAAATAAAATACAAATTCTTGCTGGTGGCGATTTGATGTAAACAGATGTAAATGCATACATTTCCAACATATATCACAGGGATAAACACTGTTGTCAGCTTAATGTAAAAAGACACACTGAGTTAAGCTTTGGTGATGACAGTGGTGCAGCGCGTGCCACCAAGAAAAGAGGAGATTTGTTTGACTTACGTGGTCCGGCGGGCGTGGCGCATAAACAGGAAGAAGTAACGCGTAAATCCAGAAAAGCGGGGAGGCAACAAGGGCGCCGCCATATAGCCAATCCATACCGGAAGTCCGAAGCGGAAGTGTTTCTTCTTCGTGTGATGTATTGCTGATTCAGAATCCATACCCAACTCCATTGTTATGAACAGAGAGCGCGGCGTGCACAGGAACACAGGTAAACCAAAAACATAAGATCCAGGCGAGGCAGGTATATCGATAAGAACAGAGTGTCCAGAGCAAACAGATGCATTTAAATAATCCGAATGAGCAGATAAATCCGATTAATCATATAAATCCGACTGAGCAGACGAACAGAAGGAGAACAGAGAGAAACACAGAGAGTGGATGCGCTAAGAAGAACACGGCACAGGTGGAACCAATCAAACAGGTGGCACGCGAGACAAAGACAGGAAGTAAATTAACACGAGACGACACGAGGGAACAAACGTCCAAAAATAAAACAGGAAATGCACACATACAGGATACAACGGAAGTAACAAGACACACGAGGGCAATGGAGTGACAAGCAAAGGAGACAAACTTAAAATCAAGATTTATAAATTAGAGACGAAAACAGCAACAGAGTTAAATGTAACACAACCCAAACTCCCAATCCGCACAATTACAAAGTCCAAAACAAAACCAAAGTTTAAAGTCCTGGTGAAGACCATAACACGTGAGACTGTGTCCTTATGTGACTAAAGCTGTCTCCAGCCTGTTTTGAAAAGTAGCAGGTAAACATCAATTTATCGGCGTCCATGATGAATTTAAAGTGTGCATGTGTGTGTGTGTGTGTGTGTGTGAGAGGAAGGAGAGCGATGAATATGGGACACACATTACAGGGCCGTCTCTCGGTTGTTTGACCTGCAAACATCCAGGTCAAACACTGTTTCCCAGGACATTTTGTGTTCAAATTTTGCTGTTTTCCACTATCTCAAGATAGACGCCCACAAAAAAACAAAAAAACCCTGTGATAAGAAATAGCAGTGTGGTGTTAATACAGGGCGGCTGCCGCGGAGACGACCGAGGTCCAGTTTGAGGAACAGGAACATGGAGATAAGCTTGATACGTCTTGTCAGACGCCGAAACGCTACGACGTGATTATAACACTTTTGTTGTTTCATTTACAGCGTGTCATGATAAAACTGCAGAGTAACACCATTCACTGTCATATCTTAATCTAACAGGAGTTATTGTTTTCTGGTAAACAACCACTCAGGCGCCCGTTAATGCACCTAATATAAGGCTAATACCAAATCCAGCCAATCTCTTGACTGAATCCACACACCTGGTCGCCATATTTCATGTATTATCAGGACACAGAGCTTTCGTTTTGTTTTTTCTGTTATTACTTTATGAAACTCTGGTGATCTTACAACTGCGTTGTTATAAATGTACACACAGCATATTCCATTTGTACCTACTGTATAAGAGCAGCAGAAAATGTTCTTTGGGGAGTCGCCGCTCTAATACATCAATGGAATTAATTGCGCCGAAACAGTCCAGTGCAGGCGAGAAGCGACTGCTGTTGTAATGGGCAATAACTCGGGCAATGTGCTTTTTTAAGTTTCGTTGGGTCCACTTTGGTGCTTGTCATGTTTGATTGCTCGCGGGCATTTTTTTTAAGGAGGCCTCCCTCTCCTCCATTCAGAACAGCCTCCCGTTCATAAGCCTCATCCACTCACTGTAATTTAAGGTGAAACACAACGCCTCTAATGCTCTGCTTGGCTCTTGTTATTATTTTCACGTCCTGGCTCTTAATGTAATTCTGCTTCTGTGCTCCTCGTGAGTCGCTCTTGATAAGTGCTGCAGTCTAAACACTCAAATGTAAATGAAACTGTAAAAGAATCTATTTAAGCGCGTTAGGGATAACAGTGTAAGAAACGCAAGGGTGGGGGGGGTGGAAATTGGTGGTAGAAAACAGCTGACACAGCTGTGGGACATACCACTGATGATCGTCATTACAATTAATTTGACGATGATGCATTTAGTAACAATACTCCCTTGGTTTTCTAACGCCAATAGGAGCATATTGCACAACTCCGTGTAAATGTACAACATCGCATTTTTGTTGTTTTTCAACAGATACGCCAACACGTCGTCACAGCCTTCGGAGAGATGATGGCACAGATAGTTTATAGCCGGCGTAACGTGAACGTGAGCGGATATAGATTTACATACTAATTCCTCCAGCTGCCCCGAGGCTCAGTTTAGATCCTACGCCGTCACATTTGTCGTTCGCTGAGTCTTTTGACAAGGTTCCCGTGACATTTTATTTGTCATTCTTGATGGTAATATTCTGAATACACACCTGTAGTCGGCACCTCGCATCTCTATGATTCTATGCCACCCGCTCCCTATTCGCCAACACCCCCCATCCCATCCACCCACTAATGCCCTTTCTGGAGTGTTCAAACGAAGAGGCCTATCTTCACTTGTCCTCCTGCACACAAACTGTCCTCTCTAAGGAGGATGAAAACACACGCTGCATTAATTCATCCATCTCCCTCTCCAGATTCCGGCTCTCTAAAGGGACTGAGGGAGACTGAAGGGTGGCTCTGTTTACTTTGTAGTCTCGGGAAGGGATGGTCCCATTTGAAAATATGTGTGTGTGTGAGTGTGGCTGACATTTGGGTTGGGATCGTTTGATCTGTGGACACAAAGATGTGTGGGTCAGTATCCGTTTCGGTTCAGGTTTTTTGTGCTACTTATACTGTACCTGCTTGGATTCACAATACATGTATAGATACATTATATGTGTGTTGCATATGTATTAGCACCCGAGGTTGTTTATGAGCAGTAAGTGGTGTGTGGCTTTCATCTCAGTTCAATGAAGCCGGGCCATTCAAAGCAAATCTTAAGACATGTAAACTAAACTTTGAGCTCTCTGTGTAAAAGCTCCCCTCACCCAACCTTGCTATGAGCACTGATAGGATGAAAAATGGATAGAAGCCCCCTTAGGAGGGAGGGGGAAGAGGGGGGTCCATCTGTGAGCTGCATTCAAGGACAACAGTGTTTTCCATTTTGGAACAGTATGAAACAAGCCAGTGTTTTCGGCGGGGTTTGGAAACGCGGGCATCTGGATGAACTGTGGATGCTAGTGTTGTCCTGCCAAGCCAACTGTGATGCTGCAGATTAGACGCGAGTCATTGACTCCTTGTTTGCATCACGACTCCTCTCGTTCAGAGAGGCGATAGAGACGATAACCAAATGTGACTGATTAGTTCCGATCAGTGTTGTGGTGAATTACTGCAGCGACCGGGACTGTTTTTGCACGTCTGCGTTTAATCTGATTTTAAGTTCAGTTCAGTCTAATAATCTCCAATTTGATCTTGTTTTCTCTTTTCTCGACTCCCTCCCGTTTTGTTCACCACACTCCCGCCTCCTCTTTCCCGCCTTCTATGATAGAACCCATTCCACCTGCAGATGTCTGCCCGTGTGCCTCCATCAACCCTGGGTAGCCTGCTGCTGGCAGTCCTGCAGGGGAGAGACGAGGACAGAGACAGAGGGAGCCGGGGGGAGGGGAGCTGGGGAGGAGCAGCTGTGATCTGCCCTGGGTGGGAGGAAGGGGGTGACGGGTTGCTGTCTCACCTCCAGAGGCACAGTGGCAATACGTGGCATTTGTGGGACATCGTCAACCTGACCCGCATCACAGGAGATGGGGGTGTAC
Source organism: Trinectes maculatus (assembly GCA_016785345.1). Taxonomy (NCBI): domain Eukaryota; kingdom Metazoa; phylum Chordata; class Actinopteri; order Pleuronectiformes; family Achiridae; genus Trinectes; species Trinectes maculatus. The sequence goes on from JAFBJQ010000419.1 coordinate 95,308, forward strand.
GGGGGGAGGCCAGCGAGGAGAGGAGAGAGGATCAGATGGAAGAAGAGGCTTTGAAGATTCTCTCCACTCGTTTCCTGCGCTCCCCCCCTCTTATCTCCTCTGTCCTCCTCCTGGGATCTGACCCCGAGTGTCTCGCCTCCGTCCTGCGGGCCGCCCAGCGCCTCACTCCATCACTCCCGGCATTGCAGTGGATCATGGGATACCCCTTATCTCCAGATTCGCTGCACACCATAGGAGGTCCCCTCGGACTGCTCGCTTATGGGGAGGTTGGCCGCAAGCCAATTAGTTTTTATATTCGAGATGCTTTGCAGTTGATTGGCCGAGCAGTGACTGCGGCAACCATGGTGAGGCCGGACCTGGCGCTGATCCAGAACATGATGAACTGTTATGACAAGCCAAAACGACTTGAGCCGCCGTCTTCAGGACAATATCTGGCCAGGTATGTGCTCACTTACACACGCTTACGCACACACTTACAATGTCCTTCCAAGATTATTATTTTTGTGCACGGCATTGAAAAATGACATTTCAAAAGAAACATATCCGTCCAGAAAGTTTTCTCAGACATCACAGTCAATGGTTTTTATAGGGACTTCCTGGTAGGAGGTAGTTTTGTTTTGTTTTTTAAACATGATTACTGGACTATTTTTTGTCTAACACGAATAGACCAGCCATTTGAAATCTTAAATATCAAGTTTTATGCACCGAACTCGGGTCAGTTCCAGAGCAGTGCCCTGCAGCATGCAGAGATCTGTTCAAGAAAAAAACTTCAGTGGATGATTGAAAAACTTCTGGCTCAAAGTTAAACATATTGCTTTGGGCATCGTAAGATTAGCAGTGGTACAGTCGGGGGCCTGACGGGGTCGTAAACAGCCTCTTTATTCACCTGCAGCTCCCAGTCCATCCCGCTTCTCTTTGTTCATAACTCAGTGCCACTTTGGTAAGATACTTGGACAAGGTCAGAAAAGCGCACACATTTAAATCAATAAATGATACATGGACGACACTGACAAATTGCAATTTAACGCCTGTAGTCGCACCACTAAATATGACACTTAAGAGTTTTTGTGAGTGGTTGCTGGCTCCACTTGTGGCACAGTACGCTCTGGTTGTTGCCCTTGTCCGTCCTTTGCTGCGTCGGGTGGCAAACTCTGATTAGTGCTGTCAAACTACGGCTGAGGAGGAGGTTTTCTTTATGGCATACAGATGACACCGCAGACTTTTATCTGTGTCGTTTCGCTTGTGCTTCAGTTAAAGACCTCTTTCTCCCCAGCTTCCGTGGAGTTCTGTCAAGGTGAGGTCTGTGATGACGTGTACACTCGCAGAAACAAAGGGCAGCTTGAAATACATCTTACACTGTAAACATTTTCATTTTAAGGCAAGAAACTAAAAAAATCCTCACAAGTGCAAACAGCAAAAAAAATAATAAATGTCAGACTCATACTTTATAACCTAATTTAAAGCCCCATGTGGCAGAGTCTGAGTAATGCACTTAAACAACATGCCGTTTACTCACTCAGTAATTAAATATTTCTTTTCTGACAGTTCTTATGGATGTTTCCAACAATGCGATGGATAAAACATCATGTACTTTAACTGCTGTGATCATGTTGTACTCACGAGACGGGGATTTGTGGCTTGAAATGGTCCCACGGCAAATATTGAGTGCACACGACGCCTGCCAGCTGTGATCATTACCAGCACCCACACAAGCAAAACCTGGATTCTCATACTGTTTCCCTCCTTCTGCAGCTAGGCTGCGAGATGCCAGACCCATTTGGTATGGAGGGCCAGAGGCTAAAACCAGTGGAGGGGAGTTGTGTTACAAAGCAATATTATTTGACATTTGCTATTAGAGTTAAAAAGCAGTCTCTTAGGTTTAATGTGATTACATTTTTAGCCGCGTTAGCATCGTGGCTTTATGGATTGACATTGTCTGTCTGTCAGCTGGTCCAACACTTTCAGACTGAAATATTTCAACGGCGATTGGATAAATTAACTTTAAATGCCGTACAGACATTAATGGTCCCTGGAGGATTAAGCCAACGCTTTTGTAATCCAATATCTCTTCCTGCCGTAAAGGAAACGTCTCAATAACTATTGTCTGGGTGGCAGTGAAATTTTATTTTAATGTACTAATATGAATGATTTAATCTGAAAAAAAGTAACACTGTCTAAACTGTCTATGAGTGGTAAAGAACAAAATAAGGCTTTTAAAAATGTCACACTTCATTAGGGAATGCGGCAGTCTTTCTTTGGGGAGCCAATTAACACTCAATCAGAATAGACTATTTATAATACAGCGCTCCACGTGGGGTGTCAGTGACCTTTGCTCCAGGTCAAACCAGCCCAGTTGTACTTCTTTGCCCTCTGCTGTACTCCCTGTTTCTTATTCCTCCCATGCATCAGTCAGACTGCTTTGCCACTGCTTTGCAGAGCCTGAACAAAGCCGACGGAAGTGAGAGACATCTATACGTGGAAAAGGCAATTAACTACCGAATGCCTGAGGGACAGAGGCGGGAAGGTGGGGAGGAAAAGAGGATATCTTAAGATAATAGTGGGAGAGTAAGGATGCAATAAGAATGAAGCCAAATATATGAAAAAAACTGGGATGGGAGGATAATATAAGGATTAAAAAAAAAATTTTTGGGTACTGATCCCAAAAACATTATTCAAAAGAAAGGAGGAAGTATCTGTAGACTAATGATGATACTCCATGATAGATCGAGGATGTAGGAAACAACTAAAGGACGGCATTGCTGATGTCAAAGGAAAGCGAGGAGAGTAAAAGGAAGGAGGGCGGGACAAAAGAGTGTTGTTATCAAAGTGAAATGTGCCAGTCAGTGTTGCCTCACTCGACGCTGCTGCCAAGCCGATTTCTTCTCCTCTGAAGTGATTTAAACCCCTGAAACAAGCAAGTCTTGTATCATCCCCTGCCAGACAGACACACAGACATAGACGGAGGGGGTAAACTTTCCTCTCCTAAAGGAGATGAAGCGATAAGCAAGTGAGACATATGCCCGGGACTCTTTTATAAAGCCATCACTTACCAGCCAGACACTTGCCGTGTAAACAGGGGCCAGGTATTAGTGAGAGGAAGCCATCCCTCTCTGACACCGCCGGCCGACTTATCAACCCGCTTTGACATCCAGGGTCATCCTTTAAATGCAACCTCTGGCCAACCTCAACCTCTGACGCAACACGGCAACCGACAGAACCTATAAGTAAAGGGGAAAATATGCGGAAGTTTTCGTTGTGGGCACGAATCCGGAAACGTGACAAAGGGAGTTTTGTGCTTCTCTGCTCAGATAACAGATGTAAAGTTCATCTTATGGTTAATGTTTTTATATACTATTCTGTGGTGGCCAGCTGCAGCCACTACACTGTAGTATATGAGAGCAGAGTGGGTTGGCTTGATGAATCTGCTGTCTTAGGGATATGATGATTCAGCCGCACTATTACCATGAGTGATTTCAGCTCAAGGCGAGGCTAGCACTCCCACTTTATGGTCAGAGAGACAGAGGGAGCCGCTGATGAGGAAACATAAGTTAGCACGGAATGAGATGGGACCGACTTTCAAATCAGGCGCATTTTTAATCAGGTTCTTTGGAATTATGGTGCTAGAAATGGGTTTATAAATTGATAATGCGGTGTTGTTGTAAATCACAATGTGAGGAATGAGGGCTATGAACAAAAGTGCAGGCCTACAATCGCATTCTGTTCTGTGTGGTGCAGACAAGCGTTTGGTTTGGAGGGGAGGTTAATGACCCTCATGATCTATGTGGTCTTTTAAATTTTCCCTCTGATAGCCCATATATAATGGAGGAAGTTCTCCAGCTGTTACAATCTACGCTCATCAATCCATACACATAACCTGGAGATAACTTGACGATAAGAGAGGGTGAAAAGGAGAAGAGAATAAAACAGAGAGTAGGGCGAAGGGATTTCTCTGCTCGGTGAAAGGTTACAGCTTGACCAACCTTTTCCATCAACAGGCCATTTCTACTGTAGCCTCAAACCAAGACATAATCAGCATGCCCCACATGGTTCAGTGCATATCGAATGCAGTGATCCCTCCTTTCTTGAACATTTGAACAACCCCCTGCGAGTTACAATGACCCCCTGACAATCTCGCACCTACCAGGACACGATCAAGCTGCACTCGTGTGACTTCACACGGAGACATGGTCCGATGACGTCCGCATGATCAAATAGAGAGGTGAGCCAAGACGTGAGCCAACAAAATCTGCATGGTTCGAGGGACCAGGGCAGATTTATGTGCGAACAAGGATTGCTCTTCCTGATATATTCTGCCGTAAAGACCAATGCGGGTCACCAGGCAAGTGAGACGAATAGCAATGACTGTCTGTATGGACTCGCAGATAGGAAGAGACCCTTACTGCACTGCATTAACTTTTAATTATGACTTTGTGGGAGATGCAGTTATCACTGTGAGAGTGGACTTGCTAAAGCTGGCCATGGCTGTGTGCACCAGCATTTAACCTTTTCCTTGCTTTTACCCATCTCTCCTTTTATCTGGTTGGTCTACTGTTGTGAATTATTGCAGGGTATATCTCTAAAACTCCAACATCCTAACATGGATATTGCTTTTTTTTTTTTAAATCTCTGGCTTATTGTCTTTTTTTATCTCTCTGCCTCTTGAGATTTCTGTCCAACACTTCCTTCACTGGAGCCACAGGCCTGATCCAGGTGGACGCCGGCTTCTCTCGGGTCCTCTCCTCCCAACTGTTCCATGTATGGAGTCTGAAGAGGGGAGCTCTGGGCCAACCGGCATGGGTTACTGTTGCCCAGTGGACCAGAGGCCAACTGGAGTTAGAGGGAGGGATACTAGGACTGGTGGGAGGGTTTGGGAGCAGTCAAGGACAAGGTCTTGGGGCAGGGGTCAGGGGAGGAGACGGCCAGGGGGAAGGTAACATTGGAGGACGCTGGAGGCCGGGACTTACCGTCGAGGGACATCGCTTGCGTGTGGTAACGCTAGTGGAACACCCATTTGTTTTCACACGGGAGGTGGATGAGGATGGATTGTGTCCAGCTGGTCAGCTCTGTCTGGACCCCAGAACCAACCGGTCTGACATAATCCACAGCCTCTTCAACCAGCTGCACAACGCAAACGGTACAGCTGCAGACTTGGAGGGCATTGGTGAGATTTGTTTTCTCCTGTGAACATTATGATGGTGAAGTTCTGATAGCCCCTTCAGGGTAGACCAATCTTTTTGCATATTCGTCCCTGCTATATATCACTGACCACATCTGTCCTGCTCCTCCTCAAGACTTAAAAGGAATTTAGATGTAAAATCAATGCAGGATCATGGTCTGAAATATGCCAGGTGCACTCTCAAGGGCTCACTGTGCATTTGATTCCGCTCAGAAGTCAGAGCTGGAAATGATGTTTTCACATGATGAGGGAAATAGTTGTGTTAGCCATTGTTTACCTTACACGTGGCAAGCTAGACTAGGGAGTGTGTAAGGATAATTAAATAAGACACTGATTGAAGTACTAATTGTTTAGTTGACACAGAATGAAATTTTTAGGATCAGTTAAGTCCGTGGTTCAATTCCCAGAAATGTAACTAGTACACTTCCAAAGCATGCACATGGATATTTGAATGGATGTATTATACATCATCATCATTTCTTCTTCCCTCTTAGACCTACCCGAGGACCTCAGGAAGTGCTGCTATGGCTACTGCATTGACCTGTTAGAAAAACTGGCAGAAGACATGGGCTTCACCTTCGACCTCTACATTGTGGGAGACGGGAAGTACGGGGCACTGAGCGGGACGGGGCGATGGACGGGGCTGGTCGGGGACCTACTGAGTGGAGCGGCTGACATGGCTGTCACCTCTTTTTCTATCAATTCTGCCAGGAGCAGAGTCATCGATTTCACCTCGCCTTTCTACTCCACCAGCCTGGGCATTCTGGTACAACTGCCTAAAGCCATCATTAGTTAGTTTGAGTATGCATTTTAATGACTACAGAAGGTACAGGGCATGTGCTTAGGATATACTGCATCGGGAGTCAGTGGCAGCATTGCAGTCCTCTGTGTTGCCTTGATTTGTCAGTCTCTCTCTGTGCTACTGACACTATTTCTGTGTTATTTGATGATACGGTATCCTACTTAATTCTCCCCTCATGCCCTGCTTACCAGGTCTGCTGGTAAAGAACCGGAGATCATTGGCTGGGGAATAATTAGTTTGCTGTTTTCATTGGGCATTTTAATTATGAAAGTTCAAAATTAGATCTAGTTTGTAGAATTAGTTTGCATTTTGTGAATCCATCTCAGCAGAGCCCCTAAACACACAGCAGCTATTCTTTGATTTGTTAACATCTCCCGCTTTGGCTGACAAACTGCAGCGCATAATATGATCTCACGAAATACGGCTCCATTTGAAAATTAGAAGTCCATCGATGGAGAAACAAATTTCTCCTCCATCTAATTGATACATAGCGGAAATAAAAAATAATGTCTTCAATTTTTAAAAGCCAGTGATACCTGAGAGTGCTGAAGATAAATTCACTAAGTTGCTTCAGTCTATTGGCAGAGATGTAATCACAATGTATCCCATATACATCAATTGCGCAGATAGTGATCATCTAATTTAAGCTTGTGTCTTGCATGCGTGTGTGCATCTGTGACCTCCCAGGTTCGTAGCCGGGACACGGCGGCCCCTATCGGAGCCTTCATGTGGCCCCTCCACTGGTCCATGTGGGTGGGCATCTTCGTCACGTTGCATCTCACTGCTCTCTTCCTCACTTTGTATGAGTGGAACAGCCCTTTTGGCATGACACCCCATGGCAGGAACAGGCTGCGTGTGTTCTCCTACTCCTCTGCCCTCAATCTCTGCTACGCCATTCTGTTTGGGCGCACTGTCGCCACCAAGGTAAGGTAACGCGCCTGTTATTAATAATAAATAGGCATAATGCAAAGTGGGGCAGGGATTGTAGAACAGCAGGTAACACGGGGAGGGGATATGCATGATTGAAAAGACAACATACTAAGTGAGATCAAGTATGAAACAGAAATTAGAGGGGGGGGCGTGGTGGAAGATGATAGAGATGGCAAAGGAGAGGAAAAGATGGATAGGGGAGAGGTTAAGAAGGTAGGCAGTGATGAAGTAGAGAGGTGCAGGGAGGATAATGCACGTAGAGGGAGGGAGAGGGGAAAGGGTAAGTGGCCTGACAGAGATTGAAGGAGTTACGGCGAGGATGATGGGGATGGATGAAGGTGGGGAAAGAAAATGGAGCGAGTAGAGGTCAGCTCCCCCAAGTAGTCCAACACGAAGTCGAAAAACAAGAAGGCAGGAGGACGAGGCGCAAAGAGGGGATAGGAAGGTGAGAGTGCAAATCAAGAAATGGGCTTCAAGAAGAATGTAATTGGAGGCTGACAGAGGGATGATGCGATGGGGTTGAAAGGGTAAGCAGAGATGAGAAAAGCGTCAGAATGAAGGTGACACAAAGGACAGTGTAAAGGGGAGAGGGCGAATGCGTGGGCAGAGTCGGATAGTTTGTGTCACCAAAATATATCACTAAAAACAAATGGATGTCCAATCCTTATATTTAGGAAAATACCAGCTGCTTTCCCGTGTTTAATCTGTTTTTAAACTGAATCCTAATGTGCCCAAATCCATTATTATGACACCTCCGCATCCAACTGAGATCAAGGTCTCCGACATCCTTCCCGTTCCAATCTATCGTACTCGTGCCACTAAGTGCGTCTGCGCTTCCTTATATAATTATAATTTGTCTTGAAACGCATAATCGCACTTTAGGCCCCAAAGGAAGCCGAGCGATTCGAGCGACCATATCGCGATTGATAGGTCACGGGTGTGATCACTGCGACGGGGAATTATGTCGTTGAACAGGTTGTGTTCATTAGCAGCTCTGTATGCTGTTGAAATGTCCTTTAGCAACTCGATGAACTTCAGTGTGCTGGGTCAGAGCAAGTCATTAGGCTACAGAGAAGACTGTTTGCTAACCTTTATGTTATGTTGTAAGTTCAGTTGTTGTAAGAAATGGGTCAAAGTCTTTTCAAACACATAGTTAAAATGGTAAAAAAAAATATGAAAAGAAAGGAATAATTAGTGTTTTAATGCGTCTGCCATCCTCCATTTCTCCCCATCAGCAACAAATTATGCTCATGACTTCAACACATTCTCAATAATGGCTAACAAACATCTTTGTATAATTGATATCGCATTCATCTCGAAATTCGTTCTTTTAAGTGCATTTTAATTAACGGAATAAATAAATAACGGTCTTGAGCTGGATTCGTTCCCCCAGCTGAACAGTGTCATAGCGAGATATTTTTTTGATGTGGCTCACAAACAGTCGCATTTTGTCAGATTTCCTGTCCTGTTCGTCTCTTTTGATTAACGTGATATTTAAATCTTAAAGAGAGAGGAAATATATGAGGTTTGGCACTTTGCGTTGATTCTGTCGCAGATTTACTTTTTCTTCCAATTTCTTCAATCGGAAGAAAATATAAATATACATACACACACATACACACACTCACACACACACTGTATATCTTACATATATACATACATCTCCACTCTGCAGACTCCTAAATGCTGGACAGGACGATTCCTGATGAACCTCTGGGCCATCTTCTGCCTACTGGTGCTGTCCAGTTACACTGCTAACCTAGCCGCTGTCATGGTTGGGGAGAAGACCTTCGAGCAGGTCTCTGGGATCCATGACGACAAGGTAAGACTGCACTCAATGACACAAACACAAACTGATCATACACAGTGAGTGAATATGATACATGTCCCATCATGATTTCGACCCCCCCACCCTAACTCGCCCTGCCCGTGTCACCTCCCCAGCTGCACCATCCCTCCCTGGGCTTTCGCTTTGGCACGGTGAGGGAGAGCAGCGCTGAGGATTACATGAAGAAGAGTTTCCCGGAGATGCACGACTACATGAGGCGCTTCAACCAGCCCACCACCCCTGAAGGAGTACAGATGTTAAAGTAAGATCCCTTTGCACAGCACATTTTTTATTATTTATTATATTTATTTCTTTGCATTTGTGATTACAATCCTGACCTTGGTCTTCTGGTCTTTTAACTTAGAGGCTATTGTTTATGTTAGTTATTAATCTAGATCCTAACGAGTCTACATCGTTATTACATCTTTTTACATACTTGCTCACATCTGGATAAGGTGTCACAGTGTCAGCGTCCTCCAGCTGGCTTATTAGCGTTTCCCAGAGCCACAGTTTAATTGCATGAGCACAGGGCTTCTCCTGTAACCAGGATGAAAGCTGAAGAGCATGGAAACGTCTCTAATGTGGCATCTTATGGTACTGATGAACAGAAGGAGCCAGGCAGCATGCCGAATGCCTAAGAACGAGAAAGACTCTTTAATTAAATTTTAATCAGACCACATTTAGTAACATCTGTTTTGGTAACATTAAAAACCTTAGTTTAAATGGATATATTTTTGTATCCATGTGAGTCATAATACGCACATATTCATTTGTGCACTGATATTTACATTTTTACTGTTAAGCTACGTAAGATGAAGCTGGTTTTGTTTTTTTGTATATTTTATGTAAAATCAAGTTACATTTCATTGCTGACATTGAGTCATGACTAGCATGTGCATGGGTTGCTCAGGTACAGATTAAGACATGCTGTACCGTATCACACTCACAGTTTAAACACATACTCTCCTCAGACACAATCCCCTCTCCACACAGCAGTGGCAGAGATGGCGAGATGGTGCATGTGCTGACTAAGTGATCCAACTGGGAGGATGCAAAGCGCTTGTTCAGAGAAAGAGGATGAGCTCAGTGAAGATGAAGGCGTTTGTTTGCAAGCGTGGCGACGCGGGGGGTGGGGGGGTAGTCGCAGCAGGCAGTGAGGCTGTAAAATACTGTGTTTGCAGAAGTACCGACCTCGGTGCTGCACTTGCATCTCAGAGAAAAAAAAAAAAACAAGTCAAAAGCATCCTACTGGAGACAGAACGCCGCGGGCTACACATGCAGCTGCACACAAACGTATAGGCTCCATAGATAATGTCTTCTCAAGCACATCCCTTAACCGACTTATAGCCTATACTTATACATATAGTACACTTAAATGCTTCCACACAATCTCTGCCTCTCTCACACATACACACACACACACACACACACACACACGCTGATACTCCAAGGCCAGGCATCAGATAACTTTCTGCCTTCTTAAGTCCCAAAAGAACTCTCTCTCCTCTCTCCTGGCTGTGCCTCGAATTTGACAGGCCTCCAGTGAAAAACAGACTTTTCTGCAAAGACTTTGTAAAGTCGACCTTTTTATTAGCAATAAACGTCCTGAATTAAAACCAAGGTTTCAGATTAATTCGATCAGTCTAGTTTACTTTTCCCTTTAGACTGATTCTGTGTGTGTGTGTCTGTGTGTGTGTCTGTGCGTGCGCGCACGCGTGCTTTCCCCCTAAACAATCATTACTTACTTTGTCTGTCTGCCATTTGAATTCTGCACTCAGCTGTGTGTGTGCGTGTGAGTTTGTGTATAGACTTAGATGTCTGGGTATGTGGGTCAACAAGACACTATGTGTGTATCACTCAAATCCACTTCGTTGTGCTTTGTAACCTGAATCTGATCCGTCATCGGCAGCAGAGGCTGCACGCAGAGGACCAGCCTATAATTCAGGGTCAATTGGGGTCAATTGGATCAATATTAATGGAATAGGAGAGTGTGTGTAATGTCTTATCAGTCAGCCACAGAGGTTGTTGTTTTTGGTAATGATATATGTGTTTGCACGTACTATTAGGACACAGTTCATCCCCGTGTAAAAATACAGGAGTCTGCAATAGCATCTGAAAATGTTCTGGGAAAGTGAATGTTATTTACAGGTCTCCGGGAGCTAATTGTTAATTGTCCTTCATTAATGCTGCTCTCTTACTCTTGTGATGTGTGTGTTTCCTGTTGGTGCGTGTTGGTGTTGAAGGACAGATCCTCCTGAACTGGATGCGTTCATCATGGACAAAGCCCTGTTGGACTTCGAGGTCTCCATCGACGCGGACTGCAAACTGCTCACTGTCGGGAAGCCCTTCGCCATCGAAGGTGCACACACACACACACACACACACATACATACCCAGAAATAGTTGTGACAGACATTATATTGACTTACACTCATTCCCTGGAGGCACATTTAAAAAAAAACACATCTTAAAACAGAATTGGTTTGACATTGTCTTTGTTTTGTCGCTTCTACGTTTTGCGCCCTTGTTTTTATGTAGAGCTATATAAATAAAAAAAAAGGGAGTGTAGGATGTAGGAGTCGCTGTTTTGTCACTATATGGCAAGTTAGTCTCTATAAAGTGACTCCAGAGAAAGACTCCCCATGTGATAGAACACAGACTAACTGTGACTCGCACACATATACCTGTTCACACTTATATAGACATACACTGCATGAGTCCACAGGTCCTTTTCCATGCAACACAAACATACATCTTGCATAAAGCAGAAAGGAGATCATACACTGAACCATAGACAGGTACAGGACTGACAGAATAACATGGGGATTCACTGTGAGGACTTAAAGCTGCAGGGTGAAAGCAGTCATCTATTATTAACTACAGAGCCCGGTCAGAACATTTTGGACTAACGTATGCATCAACTATACCGCTGTGTTACATAAGCCAAATGAGAGGAAATGGCAAAAGGAAGGGTACAGTAATGAGCCTAAAGTACTATTTTTTTTATGCATGGTTTTAAAAGCGTGTAGGTCATTTTTTATTTCTGGACTACTCTATTATGTGTCATTAATTACAGCCCTTTTTTTTTACATGGCGGAAGCACCACAGTAAATGAGTGTTGCATTATGGGTGGTTTGCAGCTTTAATGTTTATAGGCTTGCAAGTGTTTAAGTCTATCAGAGTTAATCAAGCTTTAAAGTGTTTGCAGGGGTTTCTGACGACTGATGTAACATGTTCCGCTGCCACAGAGGAAATAATATCGGATATATATAATAAAAGTCGGCCTGTCAAAGACGTAAATATTAGGAAATATATGCTCCGTGTGGGACCTGCTGTCCTTTACATACTGACTACCGGCTCAATATCCAGCATTCCCTGACACAAAATCCTTAACGTACCAGGCAAACATAATTGCAACCTGTACCATTACAGTATTGCTCCTGTTTGTTTGTCAATGTGTCAGTAAGTCAATATGGCCTTATTTCATCCTCCATTCCAACGTTACATTTTATACTATTGGGTTTGTTGGTTTAAAAACAAACGACCTAGTAAAGGCTTCGCGCAATCATTATCGCCAGATTGATACATTATTATTATTTCTTTATATTATCGTAGCTAGTTGCAGCAAATAATGGTCGCAGAAGTTGCAGTAGAAGTAGGAGTATCATTAAGTGACTCATAATAGGTTTGAGTGGTGGAATTTTTTTTTTCTTTAATTGCCGACCAGCAGTAAATTGTATCCATTTTAGAAATAAAAGCTACTGACAATCTGTCAGCAGAAATTATTCCCAGCTCTAATAAAACGCTGGTGCTCCCTTTCACTGAGGTAAATAAAGGCTCCAGCTCAGGTTTACAGTGTTCCAGTCACATGCCATCAGCACATAGTATATACACACACACACACACACAGTATATATACAGTATGTATATACGACTTCTCAAGGTGACATTGAAGTAAAATTTTCTGCTGGCCGAAAACCTTTCTTGGACGGATCGGGCGTTTTTAACCTCCGACCTCAAGCACTTTTACAAGTGCAGAATTAATGCACATGCTAATGGCTGTTGCTTTAATGTGCATAACGTGCACTACCGTGTGAGCACACGCTGACGTACAGACAGGAAGTAGATACGAGTCGAGGGGGCCACAAACACAAAGATTATCTACTGCACTCTGCATTGTACGAGACAAAATGAGCCGAGAGACTCCTCGGCTGCATTAGTCATGATTGTTTGGACGGGACAGCAGGTCTCACTGGATCGAAGAGTGGGTCCGCTTGACGACTACTTGATTCACTGTCTACATGACATCAAGGCTAGTGCAATGGATCCACACCGCTTTTGTTAGCTCTGTGTGTGTGTGTGTGTGTGTGTGTGTGTGTGTGTGTGTGTGTGTGTGTGTGTGTGTGTGCGCGCGTGCGTGTGTGTGTGTGTGTGTGGATGTGTGTGGATGGGCGTGAGAGGGAATAACTCAACAGGCCAAAATAAAGTCGAGAAAGAGCAGGAAACGGCCCGGACAGGAAGTATGTGAGAGAGGGTGGGGAAAAAAGAAAAGACAGAATATGTGATGAAAGAAGAAAGTGAGAGAGAGAACAGCACGAGGTAAGGAAAGGGCCAGTGGTGCAGCGGGCGAACGAGGCGGGGAGTTCAGCACAAGGAAGAGATAGAGGGCTTTCATTTGCCCGCTGCCAGTTTGCGGCTTTCTGCACAGCGAGTGATAAAAGAGCCAGCCAACAGAGTCCCCTAATCAAGACAAACCTTCACCCCAAGCAGATGGAGGGAGGAGGGGGAGAAAGGAGAGGGAGAAGGGGGGTGCAAGGATGGCGAGGGAGGAAGCTTTATTTGGTCTGTGTGAGGATGCAGGCAGGATTTATAGAGCGGTTTGTGGTCGGGACACAGAAAGGGAGCGTGGAGGAATAGGGAGCGTGGAGGAATAGGGAGCGTGGAGGAATGAGATCTTCAGGCTACTTACGTGGAGAGCAATGCGGGGACGTCTCCCTGCCTCTGTTCCCACTGAGTGCCTATGGGAGATGTTTACGACAGCCTAGACACACCCCATTAATAATATTGCCAGTGAACGTGCCGCCACTCAATGCTCGTTCGTGTGTGTGTGTGTGTGTGTGTGTTTGTGTGTGTGTGTGTGTGTGTGTGTGTAGGTGGACTGCACAGGATCAGTCAAGTGGGACAGAGCGTGTCTGAAGATCACAATGAGGCAGGACTCGCAGACGATTTTGATTGTGTTGCAGGAGTTAGACTGTTGTTTGTCGGGCAGCTCACGTCTGGCAGGAGTGATGCACGGTTGTCCTTCACTCCTTGTGTGTGTGTGTGTGTGTGTGTGTGTGTGTGTGTGTGTGTGTGTGTGTGTGTGTGTGTGTGTGTGTGTGTGTGTGTGTGTGTGTGTGTGTGTGCGCGTGCACGTGTTCATTATCACTTTTTAGTTGAGTCGCAGTGGACATTTTTTAATAGATTCTGACATTTCGTCAGGAGAAGAGTCCCCTTTGCCTGGATTTACATACAGACTATCCATATTACAAATTACATAGCAAACTGAATTTATTTCCACTGCCAAGGCTAATAAACAGCAAACTGATGATATATATGTATATATATGTACATGCAGCAACAACAAATCTGTAATTTAACAGCACAAACGCGTGGGAAATAAAGATATTACTGAAAAGGTAATATCTGCATTTACATATTATAATATGTTATTATTCACTGATTACACAGACGGACCGAGACAAAGCAATGGACTCAGGAGAGCAGCCAAGAGATAAAGAGAAGATCGACGTGAAGCAGAAACTGAACAAAAGTGAAGGGATGACAGGGATAGGCAGCAAAGTAAGTGAGGGAGACACCAGAGGCGATGGTGGGAAGGAAATGACCTCGGTCAGAGAAAGAGAGAGAGAGAGAGAGAAAGAGAGAGGAGAAGGGGGGGGGTGGGAAATTAGGGGTGAAGGGAGGATGAGGGGAGTGAAATTTAGACAAGTCTTTGTCATGTAGGAAGCCGAGTGTGAACCCTCACTATACTCTGTTTACGTCCACAACCCCATCAGGCTCAGACACCTTGACAGCAAACACACACACACACACACATACACACACACACACAAACAGCTGCCAGGTCTGAGGTGATCTCACACATACAAAACCGCTGTTGGCATGAGTGTGTATTTGATTGCCGTACAGATAAAATGAAACAAAAACAACCCCCGGTGGTCTTGTATGGCGATTAATCTCGGAGAGGCTCTTTTGACTTGGGAGCAGTGGGACATGTTTCGTGTACTGGGGGTACCTGCAGGTAGGTGGCGCTGTAACGCAAAGCAGATGCACTCTCGAGTTCCTCCCCTCGTCCCGTGCAATGACAAACGAATGTGCCACTGCTGAAATTAAAGCAATAAACAGTGGCGGAAAAGTACTTAAATCTGTTTCTTAATTAAAAATATTATAGTGATATAATTTTATTGCCGTATCTATGGTATATTTTATCGCTGTGTCCGATCTCATTACTCCCCATACTGCCGGGGCTTTGCTTGTTACAGGAGGGGAATGAGTAAATCCAAAGGCAGCGGTGGTCAAGTGATGCTAAAATGCTTTTTCACACAAATAAAACCTAACGCGCAGTAATGATGATTTGCATTACTTCCTGCGTAACTAAAACATTCCTGAAGCCATTAAACCTGTGTATCTGACACGTGCTAGTTTGGCCTCTAATTGCGCGGAACATTTTATGAGCATATTGTGTGTTTTGCGCGTGAAACGTCGTCCAGCGGCATAAACGACGACTGTAGCTGTTCACGATATCGAAAACTGTCACAATCGTGTTAGTGTATTGTCAGTACTGCACTTAATAAAATGAGACATTATTATTCCTAACGTACTTGTATTGACTTTGTAGTGAGCACTGATTTAAGATGATTATCTTCTTCACAGTCAGCAATGTAAAAACAAAATATGGCTCGTATAATGTGGTGGTGTAACAGCAAAAAAAAAAAAACGACATCCAAACAGCACGTACTGTTCAAAGGAGCAAAATTAACATAAGAACAAGACCCACAATATGTCAGCATGTTATCAACTTCCCGAGTGCGGCTGTAGTGCCGCTGCCCTTTGGTTGGCCCTGCTAGAGAAGCAGGTCTCACATCTGTAACCGGAGGGGATGAGTTTGAAGTGCTGGTGGAGTGGATGATCTGACTATGATAAGTGTTTTTAACTGACGGTTCCGCCGGTGAGGTCAGGGTAGAGGAGTCAGGTAGGAGGTCCAATTATTTTTTGATGCTGTGTGGGTTATTTTTATGACGACTACTGAAAGCACGGTGACAAAGAGAGGCGAGACAGACAAAGACGCCGTTCTCTGACTTTGTGTTTTCTTTGAGGTACGCGTCGTCAGGCTGCCTGTAAAAAGCTGTGCGTGCGACAGGTGAGTGGCTGACGTGGTGAGAAATGTCATGTACCTGTTAAAGCTCCTGAGGCGAAAACACTGACAGAAATCAAGTCCTGACGAAATTAAAATGATCAAGCGCAAAGGAAATGAACCAAAAACAGGATCCCGTGACAGTGGTTGTGTGTGTGAGACAGGTGAGGGGAGTACGATGTACAGGTGAGAGAAGAGTAATGAACGTGTTCTTGGCTTTGTGATGTTTTGGAGAAGAAAAAAAAGGAGCATGATTTTTGACACCTTTTTTCATTTAAAGCTTGAGTTACCAGTTCCTCTCGGCAGAAGCAAAAGGTCCAGGAGGAGGCGTTGCGCCAACTCCTTCCATATAGGGTTTTATATATATATATATATATGTGATTTACAGTATATCACCACAGGCTGAGCATAGCCATGAGACTGCAACTAAATGAAATGTAAGTGCCTGTAAGGAGCGCAGGCAGGTAAAATATGAGCGTATTTCGCAGCCCATCCTCTGAGGCCAACCTTTAAGCTGGCATCAGGCAACTTGATATTAGCCTAAAGATGGACCGCTGTGGTAGATGGTGGACAGAGGGGGCAGTAATGAGTAGCAGGCACAATGGCGCATGTTGGTGTGATGTCATGGTGGAAAGGAAGTCATGGTTTAGGTTGCCTTACGTGCACAGTCCTCCTCAAACGATGTCTTTATCCAAATGTCCAGCCTAAGTTCTCTCCTCCTTCGAAACATCACAACACACTCGGACAATTGTTGTGCGTATAGAACGTGTTAGAGACAGGAACAGACAACTGGATCCAAGAATTTGATCCAGCACAGAATGCATTCTGTACCTCGAGGGACGTCTCTACCAGCTTGGCTGTGTTCCTCTACCATATTTTACGACTAAAGAACCAGGACACGTTGTATCACGTATCTACTGGACCGAGAACAAAACTCTGCTTCTGATTCCAACTGAAGCCTGTAAAACCCATGAATCCCAGTTTCAAAGTGCTTCTGCCCTTTAGCTTTAACGGTTTCCTACACACAAGAATATGTTAAAATCATGGCGTCCGTTCTCGGTTCTGGTACCTATAGTGCATTTACATCTGAATGTGTCCTGTCTTTCAGGGTACGGTATCGGCCTGCCCCAGGGCTCTCCTCTAACCCGCAATGTGTCCGAGTTTGTGAGTCGCTACAAGTCTGACGGTTTCATGGACATGCTGCATGACAAATGGTACAAAGTGGTGCCCTGTGGGAAGCGAGTCTTTGCCGTGACCGAGGTAAGACCCCGGTCAGAGAGTGTGTTCGTGTATTGTGTGTAAAACCATCACCTGTGCCATTGTACTCGCATAAAAGAGTTTCCTCTCAGGACACAGACAGGACTGCAAGCGAGTCCAAAGACACACAATCATATACTGTATATATGTATATATATATATGTGTGTGTGTGTGTGTCTATATATATATATATATATATACCCAACTTGTGTAATGTCTGCCTGTCGATTTGTGTCTTCTACGGCTTCATGAGGAATGTTCTCATTTCTCGCTCTTCGCTCTCTCTAAAGAATCGGGAATGTCGAGACGGATCACACTGTACCTTGCTTCCGAATAAAATATTCAAATCCCTTTGGCCATCTCTTTCAAACTCCCACTTCAGTGCTGAATCATATTATAGCACAATCACAGGAACACGGTCAAAGTTTCCCCCAATGAAGCAAAAAAAAAAAACAGCAAAAAAAACTCTTAACTTCCCCCTGCATCAGACAGATGTAACTGTTCATCCCATCTGTCTGGAGAGAGTGGGCTACTCTCAACAATGTGGGCATTAGTGCCCTCTGGATTGGGAGCAGAGCGAGGTCAGCGCTGTCGCCGGCGATTTTTGTTGAGTCAGCGCGGGGCTAATTGCCGTCAGGGACGCTGCTGAAATGAGCCGGATGAAGGGAGCATGATTAGAGAGCACTTGAAAAGGCTCACCGCATCGGGCTCTTCTGGCTCCTCCTCCAGACCGGTGAAAGCTTTGTCAGACACATTGTGCGAGAGAGAGAATGAGCGCAGACCATTCGGGAACAAACTGCTCCTCGATTAACCATCATCTATTTTTATCACCCTCCTACTACGTGCGGCGTTTTCCCCTGCCTTGTCTCGTTTCTTCATATCCACCGCAGTCGACACACACACACACACACACACACACACACACACACACACACACAATAGCAGGGTGTCAGATGCATATTCGCACAGCGAGGCCTGAATGGTAAATGTTAGAACAAATCATTAATCTCTTGTGTTTTCCTCTGTCATCCCGTCTCCACTAATCTGCGTCACTCCCTCAGCCTCGCTCTCTTTCTGTCACCTCCCCCTCAGACTCTACAGATGGGGATCCAGCATTTTTCAGGGCTGTTTGTGCTGCTCTGCATGGGGGTGGGCGGAGCACTGCTGACTCTGGCAGGTGAACACACTTTCTATCACCTGGTCATCCCTCGCCTCCGCCGCACGCACACACTGCAGTATTGGCTGCACACCAGCCAGGTGAGCCGCCTCAAACACATCCCAGCCAAAGGCTGTACACAAAGACTAACTACATGACAGCTCCCGTAAAGTGAGGCCGTAACATCTTTATTGCCCCCTGTTGGCCGGTGCAGGAGAGGTTATTGCTTGTCACTCCCACTGAGCAGCCCCCCGTGTTAGCAGCTGGGACACAGGCCAAACAAAAGTCAGAGTACAGGTCAAATCATTTGTTTTTTATGTATGTGGGTCCTGCAGCACTGATGATGTGGAGTCACTTTTTGTATGTGGGAGACACACTGACCGTCTTTATTTACAACCAGTGTTGCAAACGCACAAAAACACAAAGGTGCCTACAGACACACTGCAAGCTTCCTCTTATTAACAGGTGTCTGTGTACAGCCATAGACCCACTCGGAGTTACACACTTTAGCATACTGCAGTTAACTCAGGTATACAGGTATCTTGCGCCCTCTACTGTTGAAAATTGTAACTGTCAATAATTGACTGGTGTCTTTTTATAAAACTGAAACTGTAAACAAGTTTTTAATGAGTGATTTAATTAAGGACGTTTAATGAAGTACATTGTTTATTACCCAATCCCCCTTTTAGCTGTGCTCTATAAATTAACATTTAAATTGATTAGTTAATTTTAGTCAAGTTAATAAAGGGGTCCCATTGACCCTGCTTTATTGGTTAGTTCAGGGCCATATATATTACACGTTTATGTATTAGCA
Source organism: Trinectes maculatus (assembly GCA_016785345.1). NCBI lineage: Eukaryota > Metazoa > Chordata > Actinopteri > Pleuronectiformes > Achiridae > Trinectes > Trinectes maculatus. The sequence continues at coordinate 114,686 of JAFBJQ010000419.1, forward strand.
TTCTGAGACAGCTGATTTAAAATCACCTTGATACATAATGACATAATAGATAATATGCTAAATTAAATTAGAGAGAACTGGTGTTTGTTACAATATACTGTACACCAGGGGGAACTACAGACTGGGAATCCAAAGGTCATATTTTGCTTATTTTTATGAAGCTAGCCGTCACCAGACGAGGTGCCAGTGGCAATATTTTTGGATGAAAAATGGAGGGAGCTGTTTGAATATCACCACCGCTCACATTTGTTTACTCCATCCTTGTAAAAAAAGGGCAAATACTCCCAGGCAGTTTCTAGCATTCATCACAAAACTCAGCTATCGGAGAGGGTGGCGTCTGCGTCAGCCCGTCAAGATAAATCCTATCTAGAGTGAAAGACCTGTAGACATATAAACACGAATTGTAAAAAAAAAAAAAAAACTTTGTGATACCCAATATCTTGATTTAAGATGTACCACAGCCGGATTTTGGGACAAATAGGTGTCCCATATGTTTTGTACAACTTGGTCGAATAAGGGCTCTTGGAAATTCAAATGCATCATTTCGGCTGATTTATCCTCAGAAAAAATTGATGAGTTGTTTGCTTATGTTTTTTTTTCTTTCTTTCTTTCTTTCTTTCTTTCTTTGCAACTCGCAGAAAATCCACCGAGCCCTCCACACCACTTATGAAGATGTGGGGAAGGAGCTGACCGGCCTTGACCAAAAGTAATGAAGTTGTTTGACTCCTGCTTTGTTATGGAGAGAATCCACCACTAATTGTTTTTGCATATTATTCATAGGACAATGCATCCTAATGCTGCTGCACACTGTACGTACCTAACTGGATATGTATCCTTTGTTGTTCTCTCTTTCACCAGCCCCTCCTCTTGTATCTCAGAGAACTGCACCCTACACAGGAAACAGCATCAGCCTCCTCCCCCATCTCCTCCCACATCCCTCCCTGCCTCCACTTCGGCTGGAGGCACCACCAACTCCTCGCCATCCCGTGAGCCGAAGGAGAAACGCGTGCACTTTGACCTTGAGACCCTGCACAGCTACCGCCTGCGCACACACACGGCCTCAGTGCGGGGGAGGCCTGGGATGGTCGGCCGTCCTGGGCTTGGCTTGGGAGGGTTGGGGCTGGGGAACCTTGGAAGTTTCAGCTCCCCACCACAAATCAGCCTTCACGTCAACGGGGGCCCTGTCTCAGCACTGGCTTCTGCGGGCTTGGTGCTGTCCCCGATGGGGAACCGGGCTGCTCAGACCAGCTTGTGGGAGGGGGAGCTCCAGGAACTGCAAGGGAAGATTGAGCTATTTCGCAACCAACTCCGAGAGGCCCTGGCCAGGAGGGCAGAGATCCAGAGCAGCTTGGAGCGAGAGCGGAGCGGACTTGTGCGCAGGGATACGAGTCTGGAGAGGGAAAGGGACCAACAGAGGATACAAACTATTAACACGGACAGAAGTAGTGTCACCCAGTCAAGACTCCCTGAGAGAGACAGGACCAGCCAACTGCAAACCCTGAACAATCAACAGACTGGGAGGCCCAACCAGTCTGGTGGGCCTGGGACTCTGGAGCACGGGAGAAGCAGCCAGTTGAACACAGTTAACAGTTTAGACAGAGGGAGACCAACCAACCCGTTTCGCTCCATTAACACTTTGACTGGAGAGAGGACTTTCCAGTCACGCACTTCCACCAGTCTGGAGCGAAGTCGAGTCAACCAAGCCGGTGCGGGAAACGCAACTGTCCAATCACGGAACACTGCGAGCCTGGACCGGCAGAAGGCGAACCTATCGCGCACTGTGAACACTTTGGAGAGGACAAAAGCCAACCAATCGAGTGAGAGCAGTGGAACTTGATTGTTCTTGCCGAAGGGACTAGCGTAGTTGGTACTAGGATATCCGCGGGAAGATGGGTTTGTTTGGAATGAGTCTTCGGGATGCTTGCTGAAATATTACAAAACTTTATCTGACACCACTGGAAGATGCTTGCTGGGAAAAAAAAAATTACAATATGTTAACTGAAACCATGACTCACTGTAACCTAATAATTTTTCACGCTCATAATGATTTCCATAATTACGTAAAATTGCAAACTAAAAACGTTTTACTGCAACTCCATGATAAAACGCCTGCATCATCCGTAAAAATCATCAATATTTCATTTTGTTTTTTTGTGAAAAGCAAGCACACGAAGGCATCACAGACAAGAGCACAGACGATTTAAAGTGAACTCAATCTCAGAATGCACTTGCAACTGCGATATTAACTGAGGGCCGGCAGCCAGACATAAAGATAGAGATGCAAAAAGTAGATTATAACTAATTCAAGTAATAATTTCTCTTCAAAAATGCGAGTCAGAAGAAAAGAAAGGCTGTGCCTTTCAGCAATCAATTTAATGACTCCATTAAATTTCTAAAAGCTTTTTTTAATACCTTTAATACCTGTTTTCCTCGTATGGTTACAAGCCAGAAATATCATTTATTTCATTCTGTTTTATCACCAAGCCCCAAACGTCTCTCCTTCTAAAACGTGGCCAAATCAAAAACTATTTACCTCCATCATTTGATTTATATATATATGTGTGTGTGTATGTGTGTGTGTGTATATATATAAACACATGTATGTATACAGCAACCCTCAGTATGTGTTTTTTTTAAAGTGTGGCTGACCCATCCCATTACCAACAGTATTAATTTTTAATGTGTCCCTCACTTAGCTGCGGCAGCAGGGGTGATTGTTGTATATTAGTGTGTCGGTATTTAAAATTGTGTCCATTATTTAAGGTTGCTGCAGTTGCTGTTTGCGGACCTCACTTTGAAGAGGGCTGTACTTAAAACTACTTCAAGGGGTTCCGGTGACGTCACCATCCTGAATGGCAGCCTAAAGTGATAGCTCCCTCGCAAAAATAACTAATTCGCCCCGTTAGACCGTCAAATATCAGGTTTTCAGATCATACTTGAACAGATAAGAGGGGCAAGAATGGGGAAGAAGCAAATAAACAAAGAAAGCACCGCCGCAACGCCTGAAAATGAAGAAAATCCGGAGAACAGCTCCCCCACACAGGTACGAGATGGCGGAGCTAATGCTAACCCAAACTCAAATGAAACCGCAATTCTGACCAAAGTTTTGGAGGAGATTCGGAACTTCCGAAAAGACACAAAAGAACAACTCTGGCTAGTAAACAAGTGCAATTTAGATGGAATCTTTTCACCAGACTCGTGTAACTCGTGTATTTGAGTCTGGCGTCTGTTTTTGTGTTTTTGTGCTCAGTGACTGTATTGTGCATGAATTCACACGACAAGAAATATCCCGCTTTATCAGCTCCTTGCAGTGCGGAGTGAAACTCTAAGTGAGACCTCGTGTTGTTTTGCTTTTTCCTTTACATTTCTCTCCCGTCGGCTTCATTGGGACTCTCTGTTTTTCAGTGTGACACCAGAGGGAGCTGCATCCCTGCTTCCCGCGGCTATTGATCATGGAGTGTTTGGTGACGGATGTCACAAATAAATAAGCGTAAGCAACTGACTGATAGAGGAACAGTGGCCATTGGAAGCTGCATTTTGTCCTGCTGGTCTCATGTAGCTTCTTCAGAGGACCTGATGGAATAAGGCCTTCCTGTCATCACTCCGGATCTATACAACGAAACGTCACCCACTGGCACAGAGATACTCGATCATGCGCATCTCCACACTTCTTTAGGCTTTTACGATGGTACCGATGTACATTTCAACATTTCAAACTTTGGTGTGGTGTGATGTGATTGTGTTCACATGCCATGGTGTGTACCAGGAAAGAAAAAAAACAAACTCTTTAAGATCTTTATCGGGAAAGAAGTCGTGGTCGCGGATATTTAAAGAAATCATTTTAAATTTAGCCCTTATGAAAAACTGTATCAGCATATTATTGAATTTTATCATAATTGATCATTCTCATGTTTTGAAATAAACATTTATATACATATTTACATTGCATTATTTCTCATATTATTTCTCATTTTTCTGGTTTCCTGGAAGGACAGTAGAACCTTTCGACTTTCTGAGGTGTATTAAAGTGAATGAACACTGGAGTCATGTGGATAAATCTGAGCCCTATAAAACCCATTTAAGAACAATTCATCCACTAATGCCATTGCATGTATATAAGGTTATGAAATCAAAAGGTGTTTAAATGATTCTTTTTTTCACACCTCTTTTTACAATGACAAAACCCTGATTATTAGTTCTGAGCTTAGTTTTTTTTTTTCCCTCTCCCCTCTGGATACACCACTCCACACCACACACCTGCTGCTTGTCAATGATGACAGCTCCTCCAGTATGTACCTGCTCTGTCTCGCACTTCCAAAGGGGTTTGGGTGTCTCCATTATTGGAGGAGTAGCTGTTTTGTTCTGATGATGAGGAAATGTATATCCTCTGGAGACAATGAATTGAGTTGTTGTCACTGATTTACCTGGCTATGTTTACCGCTGTACCGGAGACTGCAATTTGGCAATAGCACTGCATGGTGAAAGTTGTGATGCAAACCAAACTGCATTGGATTATATCCAGTAAATCCACACCTACCTGAAACACCCACTATGACTTAGTGTTACACTGAGGCACTGAAGCATGTCACTCTGTGTGGGACTCGGGCGATGCCTCCATATTGTAACTTTTCTCATCACACGCAGGTCAGAATGAATTGTATGAGTGTAACACGGGCAGTGATTTGAGAATTATCAAAGCGAATGATCCAGGCCCGTTCAAGAGGAGGGTGTTGACCATGACCACTACTCCGCCTGAGGGTGTAATGGTAGTGTGTAACTTGGCGTGTAATGACAGCTCTCAGCCACACAGTGGCACTTGAACCCATAGCAGACGGTGTGGAGTGCTAATGGCTGCAGCGCATGACTTCACCATGTGGATATTTTCCCAAGCAGATCAAGGAAGGCCAACTTTTGTATGCAAGTTGTGTATTATGAGTGTGTGTGTGTGTGTGTGTCAATCCCCTTTGTGCATATTTACTACTCTGTCACACTTCAGTCTCCCCATTAAAGTCGAGGCCTAAATAACACGGCAGAATAAATCATTGTTACGCGTCCAGTCTGTATTGATCGAGAGTCTTGCATTTCATATTATGGGGGTAACGTTTTCTTAACCACCTAATTGTAGTAGCATTAATACTCTTTAAAGCACCATTTACTATCGAGCACTGTAGAGCGAGAGCTCGCATGAAACTTGACACTGGGTTAAGGGTTGAAGCTGATACCACAAAAGATCACTTCTCCGTGCCGATGAGAGCGAACAGCGTGTGGGATGCTTGAGGAGGGAGAGGCGGGCGTAGCATGCTGATGCCGGTGCATCGACCCGAGTATATAAAATGAAGATAATCCCACGGTGATGAAGCCAATCAATCATTCTCTCTCTGCACTCACACGTGGTTGGATTCTCCTTGTTGTGAAAAAAATAAACAATGGGCTCTTTGGGCCACTGTGAGCGCCGCTGAATGGGTTGCGTAAAAATCAATCCGAGTCCAATCGCAGTGTGTGCAGTGTGTGCAGTGTGTGCGGCCTCTCATGGATGGATGGGGTGAATGTGTCAATATGTACAGAAACAACTGGATACTTTAACGAATCGAAGGTGTGATGCATATCCGTACTGTAACATCGCATCCATCTGCAAATACCCATATGCACATGGCTGTAATGTGTGTGTGTTCCAACATGAATACAATGCACATGTGCCGCATGCATGTGTGGGAGTCATGCATGTGCGCGTGTGCATACTGTATGCACGTTGGTATCTGAATGGAGATGGTCGGCCTTTTTGGATCAGACTCAGTAAGTGGGTCACATGTGGGAACAGCAATCAAAAAGGGTTTTAATCAAACCTAAGAATCCCCAGATGAACTGTACATATCCCCTCTGGCAGGAAGTTCCCATCCGATTGGGGGTTTCATGGTAAAGACAGACGATAACACTGTATCAGAGGAAATATGCAACTGTGCAGACATCTGCATCTCGCTTGTGCTGTAGCTGTGGTCACAGTGAGCCGTTCCGCCATGTTCAGAGGGAGAGTGGGTCAAGCACAAAGGAGTGTTCAACCACCTCCACCTCACATGTCTCTCTCCCTTTGTCTCGTAGGTAAATAGGAGCCAGGGACTGTGAATGATGAGTTTATTAGCTGCTGCCAGCTGTGACCAACCCTTGGGTGTCATTGATGCTGTGTGTGTGTGTGTGTGTGGGGGGGGGTCTGGGTAGGGCAGGGGGAATTCGGAGGGGAATAGTGGGAGCGCAGGGGAGGGAGTCGGAGACGAGGGAGCATCCCATGAGAGCCAGAGAAATTCCCTGGCAACCACAGACAGGATCGACACTAAATGGGGCGCCCCCATTCATTCTAGCACTGAACAACAACACCGAGCCCACTGACAGAGATTGAGAGGGGGGGGCAGGGGGTCATGTTTGCAAATAAATGAATGAGAGTAAAAACACTTCCTGCTTGACCACCTTATCAAAATAGTGATGGCGGACATGGAGGAGGAGGATGTCTGGCACGAGGGGGGTAGCAGACAGGATGTGTATGGTACAATGGAGGTTTAGGTTCACAGGTGAACTCCATTAAGAATTGATGACCGTGGGAGCAAAGGCGGCAGATATCAAGCAGAGGACGTTTGCCCACGTGCAAACGTGTCACAAACGCGCACGTGCACCTGAGCGCGCCAGTCTGGGACGTTAATTGCCGCAGTGTCATTCGTGATGAGTCAGGGGAGCGCGTGGGGCCGTCGCAGGGTGCGTCCGGAGGACTCCGCGGCGGACGCACGCCTGCCACACCCATCCAGAGTCAACAAAGGCCGGGACGTGGGGGGGACCCCCCCCCCCCCCCGGGGTGGGACCCCCCCCCCGCCTTTTATTCTAATTACGCACAAAATGGCTTATAGATGAGATATTATCTCCAAAACCGCACCCCCCCTTTTTTTTTGCTTTTTTTACGCACACACGCGCGTCACCTCGCGCGCATTCCCAAATTCACTCCTTTGTCTCGGTCGCCTCTCGGTGGCAGCCCCGAAACAGGAATCCAGGGGGGTGGGGGGGCGGGGGTAGCGTAAGGACCAGACTGTCTCCTCCCCCCATCACAGGCGCACACACACACACACCACACTCTCTCCTCCCCCTGTAACACCCCCCCACCCACCCAACACACACCAACGCGCCCCCTCATGCCTTTGTGTGTGTGTGTGTCTGTGTGTGTGTGTCGAGACGCTGACTGCGTACCCGAAAACCGCGTGACGGGATCCCTGCATAGGAAATAAGGGGAATTTCACTGGAATCCGTGTTGTATATTCTGAGAGGGAAACAGGAAGTGGGAATAAAGAGGAAGAGGAGGGGGGCGGACAGCAGGTGACTCTCTCCCTGATCCAGAGCCAGGAAGCAGCCGGGAGAAGAGCGCGTTACCAGCAAGTGCTGCACACTGGACCTGCCTCCATCAGCAGCCCTCATCCTCCTCACTCCTCCCTCTCTCCATCCATCCATCCATCCATCCATCCATCCCTGCTCCTCCTCTGAAGGTCTCCCCCACTTACTCCTCCTCACCCATCCTCACTCTCTCTCCGTCCTTCACTGAGCCCACAGTGGTGGTGTTTCTTTGGGAGTGGGATCTCTGGCTGATGCAGGAGATGGATTAAAAAGGGGGAGGTTGCACCGCCAAACTGGAGCAGCACGCGCGACCACGCCGGGGGGGGAGGGGGCGACGGGACTCGGTGAATTCGCGGAGCCCCCGGGACAGAGGTGAGTGCTCAGGCGGCGTTACAGTGGCCCTCTCCCCGGCATGCAGTGGCCCCAGCAGCCCGCAGATAGCTCCTCTGCTCCCAGTAAATCAGCACATGGCTTCCACGTTTCCATACCGTCTGTGCGTCCTCGTGGAATAACAGATGAGTTCTGTTACACCGCGGTGCTCTGATATGACGTGCTGACCAATAAGAACGTGTGTTAATTCTAACCTGTGTGTGATCGTCATGTGGAGATGATGAACAATGAAAGTAAATGAACTCATGTGTATATGTAACAATATGAGGGTGGTGGGTGAGTGGATGAGGCAGAACCCTCCTCCTCCACAGCCGACATATGGCCCTTTATGTTTCTGTGACTGTGACAGGCCTCGCTGTGTGTGGACTTTCAAATGCCACTACAATAACTTTCTTTATATATATATGTGTGTGTGTGTGTGTGTGTGTGTGTGTGTGTGAGTGTGAGTGGGTGAATGGAAAATGCATCATCTCTACAATTACACTTTACGTTCTCGCCATTAATTCATTTCCAAGTTCATGATTGTGAAGCAGGAGTCATAAAAGGAGTCACAGCATCATTTCACGCTGTAGTTTTAATGCTTAGTCAATGGCCTGATGGGAAACATCGCGGATCCACCTCAGCTTATGGTCTGTTATCTTATACTATATTATGAAACTATACCCTTTTTTTTTTGGTGAGATCTTTGTAGATTTACAAAACACACGGTTGCATTTTCTACTAATTTGACAAACTGACCCACATTAATGTGACGAACAAAATGTAAACATACATTCATGGCAACCATAGTGTGTGTGTGTGTAATCAAAGCGTATAAAATGTTTCTGCAGATGATAACTATTATCATTATCAGTTAATCCGCCAGTGATTTCTCCAATTAAACTACTAATGAGGTGTTTTTAAAAAGACGTCAATCAGCAGTCCAAAACCCAAGAGAGCTCCAATATCAAGATGCTTTGACATTACTAAACAGAAAAGATTTAAATCACCTAATAAATTACTTTATCTTTGCTGTGCCTGTGCTAAATCTTCTAAAATAGACTATAAGCTGTAATATGCACTATAAGTATGGTATGGTTTTAAAGTATAGAGCTGGAACTCTAATAGTCCTCGTCTCTAACACCCCAATTCCCTCCTGTGTACTGGTGGTCAGTGAGTGTTGTGTCCAACCTCCTGTCTCACAGACTGACAGATTGGTTCTGTCCACTACAGGCTATACTGCCCACAGCACACACACACACACACACACACACACACACAGATGAAGTGTACACAAACAGCTTCTTAGACTGTAAACACATGCACAGGCTTCCTTGACGTTTGCAGGCACAAGCAAACAGATCTGTCTACAAGGATTTTTGCAGTCACACACACACACACACACACACATTGTGCGCCACAGGACAAAAGCTGGTGTGATAGATAAATGACCCCCCCCACCCACCCCCTCCTTGAAGAGGCTCATTCAATGTGTGTGAGTTGGGGTGAGGTTTAAATGTTGACTGGAGTGGGTCATTGAGACCAAGCAGCTGGGTGAGTGAGACCAAAGACCCATCATCTTCCCTAATCTTCTTTCAGCCACATTGGCATCCATCCATCTCAGTATCCCCACCACTGCCAAAACCCCCCCACCCCCACCAGACGTTCACATACACACACGTTTCTGCTTTTTTGCTATGTTTTTTCCTGCCATATGTCTTTGATCTTCACTTATCTCGTCCTCTCGGTCCTCTCCCTTCCATTTCTTGTAGTCATGGAAATCAGACCGTAGAGGACTTTGATTCTCTGTGGCTGATTCTGCCTCGGGGTCAGGGCGTCTTATCTCGGAGAAAAAAAGGGGGGGGGGGCAGAGATAGGAAGGAGGTCGGAAATGAAAAAGCGGGAAGAATTAGGTGTAGAAAGAGGAGTAAAAGGACAAAATGGGGACGAGAGTCAACAAAGGGACTGTGAGACACAAGGATTTTTGCAGTCTCACACACACACACACACACACACATTGTGCGCCACAGGACAAAAGCTGGTGTGATAGATAAATGACCCCCCCCCCCCCCCCCCCCCCCCCCCCCAGGGGGCCCCCCCCCCCCCCCCCTCCTTGAAGAGGCTCATTCAGTGTGTGTGAGTTGGGGTGAGGTTTAAATGTTGACTGGAGTGGGTCATTGAGACCAAGCAGCTGGGTGAGTGAGACCAAAAACCCATCATCTTCCCTAATCTTCTTTCAGCCACATTGGCATCCATCCATCTCAGTATCCCCACCACTGCCAAACCCCCCCTCCCCCCACCCCCACCAGACGTTCACATACACACACGTTTCTGCTTTTTTTGCTATGTTTTTTCCTGCCATATGTCTTTGATCTTCACTTATCTCGTCCTCTCGGTCCTCTCCCTTCCATTTCTTGTAGTCATGGAAATCAGACCGTAGAGGACTTTGATTCTCTGTGGCTGATTCTGCCTCGGGGTCAGGGCGTCTTATCTCGGAGAAAAAAAGGGGGGGGGGGCAGAGATAGGAAGGAGGTCGGAAATGAAAAAGCGGGAAGAATTAGGTGTAGAAAGAGGAGTAAAAGGACAAAATGGGGACGAGAGTCAACAAAGGGACTGTGAGACTGACAAAAACACAGCAAAGCACAGAGACTAAAGCGCAGAACCTTAAAAAGATGACAGAGGCAGAACGAGGTAGATGTGTCCAGAAAGCTTGAAGCCAATATTTTGAATTTCTTGAAGGACTCTATTTTTGAAGCGAGGCTTCAGACAAGCAGATTTCGTGTGCAAATTCATTGTGCTTTAACTTGGACATCTGCAGGGGTCCGAGACTCTGCACAGTCTTCACGCGGTAAATCGTTTCTGTTGGGTCAGCGAGACCCTGACTCGGGTTGGAGCAGGTTTTAGTTGGTGCTGACCCTACGACCGAAAAACTCTTGAAAGGGATTGAATGATAGGCACTTGACAAGATAAGGAAAATGGGACATGAAGCAGTAGGAGATGTAGAGTGAGTGTGAGTAGGGAAATGGGAAGAAGAGGGAGCTGTAAGTAGAGCTGTGAATATTTAACTGAGTTTAGTTTTCCATTCAGGCCGTTGGCTTCTACTCCCATCTGAGGCCTTCTGATCACCTACAGGCTATTGTTGACATGAGTGTGTATGTGTACAGGAGCGCGTGTGCAAAGCTATCCTTCCAAAGTCAAAGGCTTTGTTTTGCTGATTGTTCCACGCTCTTCACAAACCCTCAGCTTTCAACGAGCATCTTAATAAGATCATGCACATGTGAGGGAACCCCTGAGTGGGGGGTGATTAAATGCTCAAGTGCTGAATTATAGACCTAATCGCTGAAGGTGTCTGTGTATGGGTACGCATAAACGAATAATCCACCTCATTACCGAGCATCACAACAACAAAACTGCTCGTAATTAATTTTGACGCAACGTCTCATTATTCTGACAAATTCATTCACACATTTTTTTAAAACCTGAATCTGCCTTTGAAAACCATCGGAACCTGTTTCTGTGTAAAAGAAGTTTGAGCGTCTTTATGAAGCTTTCGCAAATATCGATTTCGGTAATCTGTGTTGAGAAACGCCGCTAAGACGTCTCTCTGTAATCTGTCGTACCAACAGGCTGTGACTGGTCCCACCCCAAGATGACGTCCCCGAAAAACAAAGCCAAGAAGAAACCGCCGAAAGACAGCATGACGCTGCTGCCGTGCTTTTATTTTGTAGAGGTACGTGTAGATCGGATGTATTGATGAATCACCCTTTTATCTCACATGCCAACGCTGTGTCAACATGACTCATAAGCAGTTGCGGCGTCATCACGTGAATGACTTGTTTTATGGACTCATAACAACACAACAAGCGCTTTGTGTTGATTGCATCTGGGTGCATCGACCTCCCATGAAAGCAGAGATGAGATGTTTTTCTTTGGCAAATGTTAGCGTGTCATCACTTTTTTCTCTCCCTGTGTGCGCTCGTGTGTTGTTGTGGGAAGAGCTGGGAAAAAAAAGGTTGGATGAATCACCCCCTTTCCAATCAAATGTTTCATGCTAATCATTGTTTGCTTTGTCCTTGTCGTGTCGGACGTTTGTGTGTGTATGTGTGTATGTGTGTGTGTGTGTTGTTCTTGCACATGGCTGCCTAGCTCCCCATTGTCCTGTCCTCCCTGGTGTCCCTCTACTTCTTAGAGCTGACAGACGTGGTGTCTCCGGCAATGGTGGGTTTCCGTTGCCATGACCGCGACCTGTCCATGCCGTACGTGGAGACGGGCGATGAGCTCATCCCGCTGCTGATGCTGCTGAGTTTGGCCTTTGCTGGTCCCGCCGCATCCGTAAGTCCGTCGCACAATTTCAAGGGTTGATGATGGGGACTTAAGTAGGTCCCCTTGTGGCCGTTGTGTCAAATGTCCACCAACCACATATCCATTATAATTGCTCCAAACCAAGTTATCTGGTTAAACGATTTAGCTTTGCCCTTGGCTTGACGTTCTTTTAGTTTCCTTATTAAAGGTATCAGAACTTTTTTTAATTTTTACTGAGAAAGCGAATGCCACAGCTGGAAATAGAGTGAGAGCAGAATTCGCTGGCTGTGCCACCAAAGCGACGAGCTTCACAGAGCTCAAACGCTTGTTGAGAAATAATTCCCTATGGATTTGTCACTGAGCTGCATTTGATCCATTGTTAATGCAAAAACCACGTCGTCGTATGAGAACAGTAACTTCTCATAGCAGACAAAGATGGAATCGCATCACAAAAGATCGGGGGCCAAATATAGTGTCTGGGCTTTAGTGGAGCGGTGAGGTTGATGAGCGCTGCACAGGAACACAACAAACATAAACGCACGGCACCTCGAATGCTCGCAAAGCAAATTCAGCCGCCGCTCAATCAATGAAAACACTGATAAATACCAACCTGACATCCCAATACACACCATCCAACACACCACACTTTCCCCTCCGTCAACACACACACACACACTAATCCATCAGCAACGCGGAAACGGGCAGAGCTCTCCGACACTCATCTATCACTCTGATTGGAAGTGATCACTATTCAATAGCGCACTCGCCTCCATTATCTCGGCCCGGCTCTCACACTGTAGATCACGATCACGGACACGGATATCTGACAAAGTATTTTTACGCCCCTTCCCCCTCTGTCCATCTCCTGCTTTTGTTGTTTGTCGTTTTCAGTGCGTGCAACATTACCGACGCACCTTGTTTAATCCACTTCTTTTCTATCTGTCCATAGATAATGATGGGGGAGGGGCTGATGTACTGCATGCAGTCCAAGCTCAAGACTTGTCCCAAGTCCGAAAGCAGCATCAACGCTGGAGGCTGCAGCTTCAACTCCTTCCTACGCAGAACAGTGCGCTTTGTTGGTATGTTCAACTTTTTTGTTTGTTTCTAGGAGTAGGGGACCAGGGGTCGATGTCACAGCTGGTGAACAGGCTTTGGATTGGCTAAAGAAAACCTTGACTGGGGACAATGCTGGTGGTGGATGTACAGTATCAGGAGTTGTGGTATGGGCTGATGGAGGGTAACTTAAGAACGGAATGGACACGATTTGATTCTTTGTCTCGCGGCACACTTTGAAAACAGGAATGACTTCACCTTCCCAAAAACCCACTGTCCCTGGGAATAAAACAAACTCCTAATATAACAAACTGACGGCATGTGGTGTCACTTTAGTTTGTCTGAAGGAAATTCCGAGTTGTTTTTGACAGCAGGTATAGAACAGCTCAATCTGACGAAGCCACCAGGGGCATTTCGGTATATTTACAGTCTCTCTCTCTCTCTCTCTCTCTCTCTCGTTCAGGTGTTCATGTGTTTGGTCTCCTGGCAACAGCCCTGGTGACTGATGTCATCCAGTTAGCTACCGGGTACCACGCCCCGTTCTTCCTCACCGTCTGCCAGCCAAATTACACGGCCCCGGGAGTGTCATGTGACAACAACGCCTACATCACGCAGGACATCTGCATGGGGAAAGACCAGTACGCCATCATGTCGGCGAGGTAAGGTCTCTGGCCGAAAATATGAGCTCGGCACCAGTATTGTTATATCATAAAGCAAAACGCAGACAACCAACCTTACTAGCATGAGTGCACACACGCACGCACACACAAAACACACACAAGACGCAAGGATAAACACACTAGGAGGCAAATTAAATTAAACGCTGAATTAGCGGGTTTGACCTCAAACCACTGACTCATTCTCCACAAATGTTCCCACTAGTGCTTTGTTGTATCGCGTTTGTGTTCATTAAATCTCACATCCGAGGACACGCTGGTCTTTGACACACACACACACACACACACAAACACAATCGCCAAAAAAATGAGCAACTCTGACAGTTTTATTAACATGGCACTTTTTCTTTTGGTTTTTTATGGCTTTACTCTTTTGTACTTAACTCTGCCCCTTTCTCCCACCAGGAAAACCTTTCCATCCCAGCATGCAACACTCTCTGGCTTCGCTGCCGTCTATATATCCGTAAGCATTTCTCTGTGTCTCGACTTGCAACTTGAGCGTGATGCATTTACATCGTATGTGTGCATGATGCATCTGTCTTTGCGAATGTGTGTTAACATTAACAGTGTTTTGTGTTTTGAAATTAGTGTTTTGTACCCAAAGAAACTATTGCTGTTAATGCGATGGTTTTCATCACATATCTTTAACCTCAGTCGATGAGATCCTTTTCTTTGACCACTAAAGTATCTGCATTCCTAAAAAAAACAAAAAAACCCCCATCCTCCTGCTTTTCTCCTCACAGTTAACTAACATTGCTTCTGGCAACATAAAATTGCAGAGGATTCTTTTGCTGGAATAAAACCACTGTCACTCAATACATAAGTCATAGTTTCGTTATATTGTTTGCCCCACGCCGCATCGCAGACTTTCCTCAGGGCACAACGTAATTTAAATCGCACATTCACGTCAACTTTATGAGGTCCGTTGTCATAGTTACGCCCTGATACACAGAGTATTTTTGCAGTCCTGCAGTCCAGTGCTGACAGCAGCAGGATGTGAACTGTGGAGCAAAGGTACCCTGTTATTTTGCCAGGAGGTGTGTGTGGGAGCCTCCAGCACACACACACACACACAGACAGAGACACACACACCCTCCTCCACCAGTGGCCAGAGTGGAGCGAGCTACTGGCCACATCACTGCAGCCTCACTGAGCCCAGTGTGTGCTCATTAAAGCTCACGCCACAGATCTCTGATCAGACAGACCAGGAAATCAGCTGTTTGGCTTTTTACAGTTATAAACATGATGATGTTATTGAAATGCAGCAATGCCGTGATTGTGTTGTTCTTCACTGCAAAAAAAACAACAACACACACACACCTTTATTTTAGGTATTCAGTCTTAGGTAATTGCATGAGTTTCCTTTTTACTCCGTACGTTTTTTTTTTCATTTTATATTTTTGTGACGAAGCAGACGTTTGAGGGTTGGAAAGAAATGTTGCTGCACAGTAAATATCTGAAATGTCCTGCAGCGTCAGCCTGCTGACAGATTCCTTCCTCCACTTGCTCCAAGGATTTCGATGCTCAGCACTTGATGGACACACTTGTTAAACTTGATATTTTTTGCAAAACCCGCTTTTCTGTCACTCAGCTCGGCTCCTCACTGGAATAGGAAGACGCCGTGTCTGCAGACAGTGGAACTGGAAATACTGCTCTAGTCTGGCCATTTATATCTGATCAGGAAGTCATCTTTTTTTAATCAGACGTGTAATTACTATTTTCTTTCTTAAGGGGGTTAGATTAGCTGACTGGTGACTGACACCACTCTCGTAGTCTGTTTAATACAGTATAAAGCCAGAATCCATCTTCCAGAGCAAGGGTCAGTAGCGAGCCTGGCTATGTCCAGAGGTCATTAAATCCACCCACCAGCACCTCAGACGCTGAGTTTATTGAATACCTGGAGTGTTTTCATTGCTGCAAGGCCTCCAGGGAACCCAGACATCTTTGGTGGTCAAATAATAGTACTATATATGTGTGTGTGTGTGTGTGTGTGTGTGTGTGTGTGTGTGTGTGTGTGTGTGTGTATATACAGGGGGTCCTTGTGTTACGATGGAGATCCGTTCCTGAGAATGTGTCGTAACCGAATTTCGACGTTAGTCGGAACATACATTCATATGTATGTATTCGTATGTAGATAATAAGTTGTGCCACTAGATGTCGCTATAATACCACGCTAAAATAAGAGTTTATTATGGTGAATTGCCTTTTGTCCCTCTTGACACACCGTAGGGGTTGATATCGCGAGTGTAATGAGCATTTCCTTTAGATTTCTGATATCAACCGTGTAGACCCTGTGTTGTGAATAAACCTACGGTATTGCCACAATCCCGAACCCATCTGTGTCCCCCGCCAGCTGGCCATTTCACATAAGTAAACACAAGGCAGAGTAGCCTAGCTGTGCTGTGGAGGTGTTGGAGAGCCGGCAGGCGCGCTGAGAGACAGAGAGAGCGCTCACCAACTAGTTCCCGTGCCAAGTCTGTACATACTTACGGGGCAAACCGCTTAAGCCGAAACAAGGAAGTTCACGGGAGATGTGTCGTAACCACGAAAACATTGTATCTCGAGACCATCGTAATACGAGGACCCCCTGTATATACACACACATATGTATGTATGTATGTATGTTTATAATGCTTGAAATGTCCATTATGTCTAAATTGTCCGCTGCTGTCCCTCTGTGCAGATGTATTTTAACGCCAGCATCAGCACCACGACCAAACTGCTGAAGCCCCTCCTGGTGTTTGCATTCTGCATGGCAGCAGGTCTCGCCGGGCTGACGCAGATAACCCAGCACCGCAGTCACCCAATAGACGTGTACGTGGGATACCTGATAGGAGCCGGCATCGGAGTCTACCTGGTCAGTCGCACCTGTGACAAGCAAAACTAAAGATCTGACAGACTCTATAAGTAACCATCAGATCTGTCGGCAAAATGTAATATAAAATGATGGTTTTATGATAATTGCTCAGTTTGTTATCATGCAGCTCAGTGAAGAACATTCTGAACATCATCCTAAAATATCTTCTCGTAGGCCTCAGGTTGTTAAATGAGTGCCAGCATATGTTTGTGTGCGTTTAGGGAATTCATCCTGGGGGAGTAGTTAACAGCCAGCATGGCGTGTGTTGGGAACGACAGTACACACGTTTTTCTACTTGTTTTGCTGCGACTGAATTATCTCTTGTATGATTCTAACAGTTTCACACCACGTGCTAACAACTTGAGTCTTGTTTTCATCACCTCTCTTCCCTGTGCAGCTCCATTAATTTTTTTTTCACCCTGTTTTTTTTTTGGCAAGCTATATATAGCGTTTTCTACTGAGCAGTGAAGAGAGAGAGAGAGAGAGAGAGAGAGAGAGAGAGTGAATATTCCGACACCAAATCTCTGGAATGGTTTCACACTTTGTTTTAAGAAAACTCATCTGTGCGATTTTCCGCGGCTGTCTCCTCCTCTCACTTCTTTCTCTCTCGTCTTTCGCTTGTCGTCCTCGCTTGTCTCACCGTCCTCTCTGTGTCCCTCTGTCCCGTCAGGCCGTGTACGCGGTGGGAAAGTTCAAAGCGTCGGAGGAAGACGCTCCATCCTTACACAGACTGGGCCCACCTCAGCAGAAGGACGGCCTCAGGGTGCTGAGTCAGCGGAGTCATGACTCCCTGTACAGGAAGACTCCCAGGGTGTCGGAGAGCAGGGAGGAGCTGGGGGCCGGGCTGGGGTCCGGGGCTCGCAGTAAGGTGAGGAGGGAGAAGGCGTCTCTGGCCTCCCTCAAACGAGCGAGCGCCGACGTGGAGCTCCTGGCAACCCGGGGTCCAATGGGCAAAGAAACCATGGTAACCTTCAGCAACACGTTGCCCCGAGTCGCAAATGGCAACAGCCCTATCTCCCCGTCGGAGGAACCGGTTACCACGCAGCGCCACATGACCTTCCACGTGCCCTTTGACCCTCACAAGTCTCGGCAGCTGGTGTCAGAGTGGAAGCAGCGGTCGCTGGAGCTGCGCAGCCAGAGCTCTCGAGACGATGAGGAGGGGATGCCTGGGAGAGATGAAGGCGACGACGCCGCAGCGGGAGGCGAAGGCGACATGGGGATGCCTCCCTCGCTTTATCCCACGGTGCAAGCCAACAAGGGCACCGCCACGCCAACCGGAGCCAGGATGGTCGTGGCACCCCCACTGGTCCACATCCCCGAGGAGGCTTCTCGGCCACCGCCCGTATCCCCGAAGAGCGCCAAGACCCGCGCCAAGTGGCTGTCGCTCACAGAGGGAGGAGGGGTGAAAGAGCCGGGCCCGGGGCCCATCGCCGTGTCGACTCCCCGGGTGCCCAACACGCAACCCACCCAGCCGCCGAGTCAGCAAAGGAACGCACAGGTGAGGCGCGGCTGCCTGTGAATAACTGCGTTATTTTCAGCAGTCATTTCTCGTGCTGTGCGTCAGCTGGCGTCCAGCCCACTCTGACGCAAACACAGTTACACAATATAACACAACAGCTGCAACACTCACAGCTGAGTAGTGGAGGCAATTTCACTGATTAGTTTCCGATATAAAACACTTTGATGTGGATTCAAACACTAATCATGGCTGGAGTTAAATCTTGAAAATGTTCTTGAGATATATTAAATATGTTACTGTT
>JAFBJQ010000419.1:138068-150198 GCA_016785345.1 Trinectes maculatus
ATAGGCTTGTCTTCACCTCCCATCTGCAGCAACTGCTGCTTTACAAGGGCTTGATTTCCAACCGCGCTGATTCTCTAGGTGGTCTGGTTCCATTTTTATTTTCCTTAAGAAACTGAGGGGCCACATGCCAGCGGCCGAATTTAAAACATTGTACAAATTGAAACACTGCAAAAATTCATGGTAAACTGTGCATTGACAGTGAACACGTTTCACTCGCGATCACAAATGTCAACGTACTGGTGGTGCGAGATGATAATTAACTGTACCGTGATTAATCCTCTGGGGGCCATGAATGTCATCGAGATTTATCTGCAGTCCCTGCAAACGGCTGATGGGATATTTTAGCACAGTGGTTCGCCGTTAAAAAGAAAGTACAGAGCGTCAGTGGAAGATGTACAGAATGTATGAACTTCAACATTCTTCTACAGACAGGCGTGTAACAGTGTCATCTGTTGGAGCATGAGTAGGCCAGTGTGGCTGTGGCCTTACATGCATGAGTAAGACTGTACAGTACATGGCTTCGATACCCTCCAGGCCCAGTCGAATGGTAGTAACACACTGACACAGTTATCGGACCAGACTAATTGGATAAGGGACGACAATGTGTGTGCACATGTGTGTGTGTGCGTGTGTGTGTGTGTATACATATATATATATATATACATAAAGGTTCTCCAATGCTTGTGCACACGCATTGCCGCCCCATATCCAATCACATATATATATATATATATATATAAAATCTTACATTACATTGAAATCTTACATGTTTGCTTTGTGTGCACATGCGTATTATTTTTCTCTCTCTCCTGTTCATCTTCTCAGATTCCTGAATATGTCTCTGGCCAGGAAAATTGAGAATTCCGAGGTCTCAGCAGAGGATCACACTCTCACAGCCGCCTGACCCAGTTTTCGTCCTTGCATCCCTGCAGCTATGCCGCTGAGCAATGTTATTTATTATGTACAAAAACACACATACAGACGCACAGATTGAGCCAGGTCTGCAATGCTGCACATTGCGGCAAAGTTGCCGAGTCACAACCAAATAGCATGCCTCATCAAATCAGCAAATAAACGCACGCGCTTACCCTAGCTTGCATTACTGTTCATGCAAATCAGCAAGAAGAAAATGAAGTATGGAATTTATTTTTTTCTTTTTTTAATCCAGTCTAAACCAGTCAGACTGCGAGCATCAATCTAATGAGTAAATTACTACACTCTGTCTGAGATCCATCCCATTTCTTATCAGCTGCGAGCAGAAGAGCAGAGGCGAATGTTACATCCGCACGGAACTGTGTTACGTGTTGTTCCCTAACATGGCAGTCATCCTCCATGTCAGGAATAGTGGGTCACAGACCTGAATGGAGAAATTAATGAGCTACAAAGCTAAACAGGGTTTAAAAAAAACAAACAGGATAAGGAAGGAGGACAGGAATGAAACTAATGGATGTGAGGAGATGTAAAGAAACGGGAACAATGTGAAGTAGAATCACAGAGGAAACAAATCAAACGGGATGCAAGAAGGGATTCAATAAAAAAAAGCATATGGGAGAATTAGAGGAAGCAGCCAAGGAAAGAGTGGGAGGAACAAATATGGAAATGAGACAACAAGTGTATGGTACAGAGGGAGAACTGAGAAATGAAGTGAAACCTAGGAGGGAAGATAAAAACAGGGAGAGACAGGTATGGATGTACTGGATGTTCCAACCAGCAGGAACAACAGTAAGGGACAAGGATGGATGTGTACCGGGAACAAATGTGGGAACAGCGAAACCGGGATGCATGAAGGGATGGAAGCAAAGAAACGCTGCAGGGAAGGAAAAGTCTTCATCAAATTCCATGATGACAGAGATCCAGGAGCTGCCACTCCACTGCAATTAACACAGTGTCACATCTGATGCCAACCTGATCCGGCACCAAGAGGTGAGGAGAGAGAGAGAGAGAGAGAGAGAGAGAGAGAGAGAGAATACACGAGCAAGCGTGTTTGTGTTTGTGTTGTTGTTTGTGTGGGTGGGTGTATGCAGTGACGTGACAGTGACAGTAGGTGTGTAACTAATGAAGCCGCCTAGTAATGAGGCCCCATTACATCCGCTCACACGTCCGCGTCCCGCCGTGGATTTTACAGACTGATGTGCATTTATTTGTTTGCTTTTTTTTTTTTTTTTAAAAACAGCAGGATTTGGCGGGTGGGGGGGGGGGGGGGGGGGGGGGGGCGTTAAAAGCCGGTTTAGCTTCAGCCGTTCATTATTCATGTCTGGTAACGAGTGAAGGAGGGAGATGAGTGAAGATGAGGGGGAGATTTGAGTCAGGAAGAAAACATTGTCTTTCTGATGTGGCTCGGTGATACAGCTCATTATAATCCAGAGCGACAAAAGTACAAGAAACAACAACAACAACAACAAAAAAACTCCAGCTCCCACACACACCCACTGTAACCGAGAATACCAGACAGTCCACATTGGCCCACAGTGTCACGACTTCCATTATAAAACACACACAGTGACAGTGACAGACGGAGGAGAAGAGGTGAAACGGTTTGGCATTTTTCCGGCCCAGTGCACCGAGTGCATTCCAGCATGGAGGAAAACTCTTTACACTCCACCTCCTCCAGGCCTTCGTCTGCCTTTCAGCCCCCCCCGTCACCCCTTTCCTCCCCCCTCCTCCAAATTCCACTCGCTTATGTTCATTTTATTCCTTAAATTCTGGTGATGTTTATTTGTGAGGAGCTTCTGAGAGAGCGATAAGAAGCCAAGTGCTGAGCTGGCACCCAGGCCTGCGAGGGCTCCAAGTCCATACACATGCACCTAAACACATCAACACATAAATACAAAAACCCCTCTGTGTATACCCACACAGGCACGTGTGTGCAAACACAATCACGCACATGCTAAGCCTCCCACAGACACAAACCATCTTGAGTTTCTAATCTGAAGTGGTTTGTGCACAAACCAATAACAACGTTATTGGTTTGTGCACAAACCAATAACAACATCATTGAGTCTGAGCCTACTCCCTTTTCTGTTTTTTACGGAACGTACCTTTTTAGAGACGTCAGTACCAAAACATGCCTGATACCTCATTTGTCATGTTTTTCATGATATCATGGCAGACACACACACACACACACACACCACAAGTGAGACTGAGGGGACTGATTTGCAGCTACAGTTGCCGTGGAAATGGGCGTGGATGAACTGAGCAGGAGACACAGAGAAGATGTGGTCGGCTTAAAAGCCTTAAAAATCCTTCTTGTTCACGCTCGCCAGATCCCAGACCTGCTCATCCACTTTCCATTTTCCACACCGGTTTTCCAACTCTCCCCAGACAATACTCATTATTCTAATGTTTGACTCTGAAAGCTGTAAATGATCAAAAAATAATAATATTAAGGTCAAGGAATGTGCACAATGCTGAAATATAATATGCACCAAGCCATACTGCACTGCATTAAAGGATTTCAGTGACACTGTGGATACAAAAAAAATCACACAAAAATAGCAAGAAAACATATCTGCGACACGAGCACCACCTGCTGGGTGGATTGTGCAGATGCAACATATTTTGGTAAATTTAAAAAAAGTCTGTTTAAAAAATAAAGGCTGCAAAATGTTTTCAGATATGATCTGATTAAATATTTCAACACAATGCTTGATTCAGTGTGTCTGTTGACATGATGACGAAACAAAAACACCCTGGTTGGCAGATTGATCATTCAGATAATTGGAATCAGCTGATCTGAATAGCACAGCTTGAGGCTGTGCAGCCAATCAGCCGCACAGCCTGAGGATATTTGCGCAACATAGATGGATTTTTCGCATCGACCGCCTCCACCGCTAGGTGGAGAAGTGGGGCAGCAGAAACTGGAACCGTCCTTTCTCCTCTGGATCCACACACACACACACATGCACACACGCAGACACACACTGCCCCTGTGACGCTCAGGCTGGTTCCTCGCACGTCATGTGATAAGGCTGGAGGAGATCCAGCAGGGCCCCCGCTCGGAGAGGAGGACCCATATCTCAGTCAGCTCCAGCAGCCAGGGCCCCATTATCTCCACCAGGCAGGGAGGCGTATCCCTTCCCCCCTCTGACTCCCCCCGCTCTGACTCCCCCTGCCTCTCACCCAGACTCTGACCAGGCTACAACCTGACTCAGACGACGCCCCACTGCCCGACAGATCTGCGCCAAGCGCGGAGCCACCACCACCACCACCACCACCTACACCACCGCCACCACAGTGCGCCTTTTACGCTCGAGAGGAATCCACCAGGCTCTTGTTGTCGCCGGGTCTGTGCGCGCGGGCTGCCCGCGGCATCAGCTCCGCGTTACCAGCCGGGGTGCCAGTCAGAGGAGGAGGAAGAGGGAGCAGGACCAGGAGGAGGAGGAGGAGGAGGAGGAGGGGGAGAGGAAGGGGTGGCAGGAGCGCACCGGATTGACGCTCGGAGGGGGGAAAACGCGCAGACACCCTGTTTGCAAAGCGTCCGCGGCAGGAAGCGAGCGACATCTGCATCAGAGTAAGTGGAGATTTTCAGTGCGGTGCTGGTGTTTGTCCAGCGGGGGTTTGTCCAGAGGCTCGCGCGGTTAGTGTGCGAGAACCGGCACAGCAGCATCCGGAGAGCCGGACAGGGAGGGGTGACGAGATAACAACAACAACAATAATAATAATATTAACACAAATAATAATGATGATGATGATAGTAAGAGTGATATTGATGATGGTGATGAAAGATGTGGTGGTAAACAGTGGGATGGTCGCTGCCAGGTTACTACTCGTTATCGCACGAGGCGCAGCATCCTTCGCGGGCACGCGCAAATCCCACGCTCTTATTTTGTTCAATTCTTATTCCTGAGATGGGTTTTGTTTTTGTTTTGTTTTTTTTAAAGGGGGGTTAAAAATGGCTGCGTTGTTATGTCATGACAGGGCCTGCAGGGCCGCGTTACTGTACCGTGCCGAGCCGTGCCGTGCCGAGCCGTGCAGGTGTAACGGGATGACATGTTTACGCGGACGCGTCCGATGCTCCATCATGTAGCATCGATCTGTTTGCGAGGGGGAAGTGGCGCCATGCAGCTGCGCGCGCTGATGATGGGAGATGCGCAGCGGCTGCGTGCAGGCTGTGCGGGAGAGGAGAGCAGTGTGACGGGTTGTGCTGCGCTGTATGTGTGATGTGATGTGATGTGAGCAGTCTGCTCCAACATGGCGCGCGTGAGCTGATAAACCTTGGCCATTACATACTCCGGTCTGGAATTTACACAGTGCACGGGGACAGGCTGATGGGCCTATAGCAGACAGGGGGAGTGTGCGTCTCTATCAGCTCTGTTGCCCCTGGTGATGGTGATGGAGTCGCCATCCTCCTGGAATGTCACGAATCCTTGTGTTTATATATTGTGTTTTGTTTATAACTCGGATGATGTAATTGTGTTTGATCGCAGCAGGTGTAGCGCCATCATCCACACAAAGGGTTTGTGTCCATTGTCTTTTTGGGTTTTTTTTGGTGTGGATGATGTCTTTGTTTACCAGTCATAACACACAAACACAACACGCCCATGACGTATGTGAGGGGGCTCGTGGGGACGTGGGGAGTCCTCGAGGAACGGGCAGGATAGCGAGTCAAATGCAGGGAATGGTTTGTTATGTTTCTGTGAGTTATGTTTGGGAGATACAGGAGATGTTTGGACTCTGGAGTCAGATCCTTGGTCATAACGTTGTCATTGTGAGATTAGTGGCTTCATTGTCAGACAATAATCTTTGCTCTTACCGTCTACGAAAAGTTATTCCAAAAACATGGCGTAACTGTTGCATGTGCACATCCCCAGGAATACTCGCAGTAACTACACCATGTGCCAGGAGTGTGCCATATTACGGATTTGTGAGGAATAAGACAAACAAAAGGTGGAAGAATTCACTCATCGGTCGCACATATTTGCTGCTGTTTGTTTTCGGTCTTGTGGTTTTGTCACCTTACACAAGGGACATGTTCATTCAATAGAACCATAGGCCTCAGGTTCTATATCCGGTCGGTCGCTCTGTGTTGTGTCAGCAACTCGCACTTCAGCTGACAGCACTTGTCTTGTCCAGCCAATCGCCATGACACCGGACAGCCACACATCACTGTGTGTGTGTGTGTTTTAGTGTATCAGTGTGCCAGAAGCAAAACGATGGATGATGTGGGTGTGTGTCCAGGCGTGCATGACTGGCGCCCACACTGGCAGGCCGGCCGGGCAGTGGTCTGGATCTGCTTTCATCAGTTTAGCTGGAGAAAATGGGCTCATCCATTTCCAATCTCCGACTGTCAGTAACAAAAAACAAAAAAGAAAACACACACTCCTCAGCAGCTACATTCAGCAGTGTCCTTCAGGAGGCTCTGAGGGCTGCCCATAGAAGTCCTATGTGAGTCTGTGTGGGAGACGGTGGTCCGAGTGAGCAGCTGCAACTGTTGCTAAAAAGAGCCCAGTCACCAGCAGTAGCCCTGATAAACACACTTTCAATTGGCAGAGGTCGCGCCATTGACATTATGGCGCTGGCGCTGATATCCCAGCAAGAGCGGAGCAGTTGAAGGAGGTCTCCTGAAAACGCCAGCGGGGTTATTTTATTTCTGTACGTTTAAAGCGACGTGAAGAGGTCCATTGTTTTTAATTTCCGTATTAAACCGCCTGACATTTCGCCGGCGTAACTTGTTGGTACAACACGATTACCAGAGGACGGCGGGCCCCTTGTGGGCTCGTACCCCGCCTGGAGCGAGAGTCACCACTGAGTGATGGATACCGCTAATTACCCTCGCCGACCTTGCTGTCATTAGGAAACCATTCATGCTGTAGTTCTAACATCAGACCAATGGAGCTGCTGGTGGGAAATGAATGACATGCATCACAGGGGCGCTTACGCGTACTGTTCTGTGCTGAGAGACGGTGTTGTAGAGGGGGAAAGAGGAAGTGGAAGTAAAAGCTCGCTAAGCAAGCACAGGGATGAGGAGTAACATCTGGGCTCCGAGATGTGAGATATTATTAGATAACATGATGATGCACTCCACCATGCTCTCTCTCTCTCTCTCTCTCTCTCTCTCTCCCCTATCTATTAATCTCTATCATCTTTACCTTCGTCACAAACTCCTGCTTCTCCGTCGTGACAGATGAGATTGTCATTTTTAGCTCATAAATAGCTTTAATTTCAGAGGGAAATGTGCTCAGCAGTATGCTTGCTCATTTCTGTGTGTGTGTGTGTGTGTGTGTGTGTGTGTGCATGTGTGTGTCACGCACTCCCCCCCGAGAAACAAGGCCAAAGAGAATCCAAGCGCTCATATGATGATCACCAGTGTTGCTGCAAACACGATATCAAAAGCACTATTGATCAGCAGCAAAAAAAAAAAAGGGGGTAGTCCGTGTTTTTTGCACTGCAGATAACCTTAACCAAGCACACGCTTCGACAACATGAACTTCTGCCTTCAGGAAAAAGAGGCAGAGGTTGGAAATGCGAGTTCTCGTCGCCATTGCATGTGAAATATTGTTTTAATCCCCAAAAGAGGCCAGACAAACACCAAACACACCTAGCATAAACAATTGCTTTTGTCGACTCTCCTGAGAGCATTAAGTGGGGGTTGAGATCTTGCCATTAGGGGTAGGCACCTTAATGGTTCCTGTGTTAATGCTCTGAGGATGCTGCGATAATGCAAACGCGCAGGCTTCCTACATCCGGATGTATACGGTTTGCTGACTGACGCGAGGTAGAGACCACACCAGGACAGGAGACTGATGGCGTACGCTATGGAAATGGCCTGTAAACAAAAGCCGCCCTGTCAGCAGCTCATGCTGATGCTAATGCACATTGTCTGCAACTTGAACTTGAAAAAACTTTTAGGGCCTCTGATATTTAGAGACACAAAAGGTGCTGTGGCATTGATTTGTGTTTGTGTGTGCAACATTTTTTAATCTACCAACAAGCTAGTGATGGTTGTTATAGCGCTATCCAGGCCAGGACGTTCGGGGATTCACCCAAGGATATTACTTAACATTAAAATAAAGGAACAAACCCTTCAATAAAGGGCACATTGTAAAAACAGAGTCGCTCGATTGTATCCGTTTCTTGGCAAGTGGCGAGACTGACCCTTTTCCTGGAGCGCATTCAAGACTCTTTTGTCAAGTTTCCCAGCAGAGGAACTGTTCTCACTGCTAATGCAAGTGACAGCCACAAGTGCAAAGTGCCCTGAATGCAAAGTTTCTCCCCACAGTGGTTGCTGGAAGGCTGCAACTCATGATGCCTGATTCATCCATTAATCATCTTATGCACGCAATAAACACTCAACCA
Organism: Trinectes maculatus; assembly: GCA_016785345.1. Lineage (NCBI taxonomy): Eukaryota > Metazoa > Chordata > Actinopteri > Pleuronectiformes > Achiridae > Trinectes > Trinectes maculatus. The sequence goes on from JAFBJQ010000419.1 coordinate 146,367, forward strand.
ACCCGAAGCTACAGGTGACAAAGAAAGACACTATGCAGAAGTGTCACAAAAGCTGTGGACACGCGGCGTGTGTTCGTTTTCGTTTGTTAGAATTAACAAGTGAAGATCACGACCCCAGCGGATTCGTCCTGTAAAGGTTTAGCGTTGTGGAAGTAATGAAGGTCGAGCGTGGTCAAGTGAAGGCCGTTAAGGCGAATCAATGAGGCGGGAAGTGGATTGACGGACCACTTCTGACCCCCGTCTTCGGGTCTGGTTGTTTGGAGCCACCGTGAACACATTTGCTGTCAGACGTGGTCGGACCGCAGGTCATGTTTGCTGCATTATCCTCAGCCGTCCCGGCTTTTACACCGACCACTCCTGAAGGTGCGGCGAGACGCTGGTCAACGCGGACAAGAAGACACGGCTTCCTGGAAAAAAAAACAAAAAAAACAGCTCACGTCAGTAATTGTTATGATAAATGGTACCATGTTGTAGTCAGCTGGTGAAAACAGTTGTACAGTGTGTTACCAGGCTTTTGTCAGGTCCAAAAATATTCCGAACTTTTCAGGTTAGGGTGTCAGGTTTACTCTCCAAGGCTAAAAATAATCTGTAAACAGAGATTATGAAGGACATCGCCAGGCAGTGAAAGGTCTAATGAAACAATGCTGTTGAGCTGAATTAAGGCTAATAGGATTAGCATCATCATCGTAAATGTCAGGTCTTAACTGAAGCGCAAATCCACACCCACAATCCACAATATTCACTCACTTGTTGTGGCCTTTTTGACACTGGAACAAATCCGATGCCAAAACTGACTCTCGTTCCCGTCTGACACTGTGACATTTGTTTCGCTCTCTCGCGCTGACAGAGCTGTTATTTACGGGTGACCTCTGGGAAGAAGAGATTTGACCCTCCGAACCCCTGGAATACTAACATGTGGCCTCAGCGGACATCCGTCGGTTTTTATTGGCACCGTGCGGCTTGTGTTTGGCACCGTTTGTCCTGTGCCTCTGATAGTGGACGCCGCGTGCTCGCCGGCCCCGGGACGTGTGTGAATGTGTGTGTCAGTGTGCGACCGGGGCAGAAAGGCAGGGAGGGGCATTGTTGTCCCAGTGCTCTTTTGGCCTGGAGGAAGGAAGCCGTGGAAGTGGGGAGTAGAGAGGAGGAGAAAGAAGTGCCACTCCGACACAGCAAGTGCAAAGGAGATTTGGGAATAGTTTCCTTTTCCCGAGTCGCTCGGTTTTAAAACGCAGACCCCCGGGTCATTAAGCTCAAGAGTCATTCATCGCTCTTTCTGAAGAGGAGACGTTTCTGTGCCAGACGGCGTTATTTGTGCGTCTACTGGTGTGTGTCCATACGCTCTATCCAATTTAAAAACGAGACAGAAATAACCATCCTGCTCACATTTCCATATTAATCATGGAACGTGTGGAGTCTTCATTTTTCAACCTTTATTGTCTAGATTTTCTGCCTCTCAGTTCCATAATATATGATTCTGCTCAGTGTTTTTCAGTTTCATTTTTTTTTTCTCCACTTGAAAGCAAACCTCTCACTGCAGCTGATTGCCTCTCCTGTTTCTCAGTGGTTTACAAGAATGCGTCTAATTGGCCAAACAAACCTCTAAACAGGCAACAACAACTTACAATGTGTGTATATTTCAGATCAGATTTTGAAAATATGAAATACACTGATGAGTGTATTGTGGGGTGGGGGGGCAGGATCTGATTCAGAATGTTGCGGTGTCCAGTTCCAGGTTGTTGTGTTTGTTAGATTAGCGGTGATGAGGTGTGGTGTAATCACACATCGACAATGCGACTGGGCTCGGCGTATCAGACCAGCAGGAGCATTTTATTCCCAGACGCTGCTGCTGCGTAAATAATGAATACAGTCTTCATTAACCCACCTTTCAGACTATAACTGTGCAGTCGGACCTGGTTCCTTTCCTTTACAGAAACTGTGTGAAGCTATGATTAACGAAAACGAGCACTGTTTAAAGGAGAGCTGCGTCTAATTTCAGGGTTTCTGCGTTAAGCCGAGAGGGAAACAAATTTCCTCTCACCTTGGAAAAGAGGGTCTTAAGAGCAGTTTGGGCTTTAAGCCAATACAAGTCATCGCCTAAACAAAGACGCTGAGCCGTATGATTATTATTATTATTATTATTATTATGCACTAAGCTCTATAGGCATTAAGGTAATCACTTTTAGGGCATCTCAGTGCGCCGAGTCAGTGTGTGTAAAGTGACTGCTGGTGCCAGAGCACCATGAGCACAATGCTATTAGACGAGGATGCTGGTGTGCAATGCAGCCAGTTAATGTGTTCCTGGAAGTGCACTCAACAGGGAATTGCGCTGGTCATTAGTTTCAGTTTCCCCCGACGACGTCTGTCACGCACCTGCTTTGACGTGTGTCAAAACCATCCATATTTCTTGCGTATCGTTAATCTGCGTCCTCCAAACTACGACGCCGCCTTTCCTCGGCGGCGTCCGATTAATTATGTCCATCTGTCGTGTTTATCTATCTCAAGATGGTCTTCCATTCTTGGCCCTGAATGCAGTAGTAATTAAATTTAAGAATGCTGCCTGTCCATGTGCCTGCTTCCCTTTCTCCCTGTTTGTGCATTATTTATTTTATAGCAGTGAAAAAGGACTCAATAGCTGTTTTGCACATGTATTCTTGTTACCATATTTTCAAAACAATGCAGTTTTTTCTCGTAAGCTCCGAAATGTCCAGCTGGATGATTATTATTATTTTTATTATTATTATTTGGGGAATTTCACAAAAGTAACCACACAGCAGTTTTCACAGCTGATGGCTCCAGCAGATGTTTTTTTCACAATAATAGAAGAACATGTAACTCGTGAGTACTACCTCCTCTCTGCTTAAGGATGGTTACTCATTTAATAACTGTCGACTCTGGGCCTAATGAACTGATCCAGATCAGCTGTTTCTAGCTGCCCTGCTCCCACTGTAACCTGATGGTCTGGGAAGGGAGGACGATTTCGCCTGTTAAACAGTGTAACCCACACACATATACATCAACAGTGTCCGAGATAACATCAACACCAATCCACTTTTGAAATGGGAGTTTTATTTATTTTTTTCATTTTTTATCAGTGTTGTTTCTGTTATTCATTCTTGTTGTTTTTCTTCCTCCTCAGTGAATCTCCAGATGTCGTTTCTGAACTTTCCTATTTGTGCTGGATCAGTGGGAAAGGCGAAAAAGAATGTGTCTATGTGTGTATATTCTGTGTGGGTGTGTGTGTGTGTGTGTTCGGGCAGATCAGATGATTGTGGTTTCCCTTTTTTTCGCTAAAGGGGCTCCATGTGACGGTGCTGTGAGAGCAGTGTGTGTTCAACTGAACTGTGCATGTGAACGCCGCATGTTCCAGACTGTCCTAATATAACACACCCCTGACGTTTTTGTCATTCACTTTTTTTGACAGCACCAGTTATTGACGAATTGGCTAATGAACATGGGAAACAATGTTTTGCTCAAGGCTAGTGACATTTCACTGCGCGCGTTTGTGTCTCAGCCTTGTCAGGAATGATGCGAGCGGATGAAGGGAATGACACAATCAAACAAGTTCAGTGCTTTTCCCTGGCACCGGGAGAGAGAGAGGGGGGGGGGGGGGGGGGGGGGGGGGGGGGGGGGGGGGGGGGGGGGGAGGCTGACGTCGATGTGTTTTGTCACACACTTGGTTTGGACCTGTGCAGAAAAACGAGGATCCCATATGTGTCGTGATACTGTTTCAGTGGGGGCTGGAAAAGGCACATTGCACCATAGATCTATCTATCTATCTATCTATCTATCTATCTATCTATCTATCTATCTATCTATCTATCTATCTATCTAT
>JAFBJQ010000419.1:150317-177817 GCA_016785345.1 Trinectes maculatus
CCATCCATCCATCCATCCATCCATCCATCCATCCATCCATCTATCTATCTATCTATCTATCTATCTATCTATCTATCTATCTATCTATCTATCTATCCAACCATCCAACCATCCACCCATCCACCCATCCACCCACACACACACACACATATACACTGCAGTATAATGCAATATATTGCAGTCAGAGTATGGAAGTGTAGAATTAAGAACACATGTATGGTCAAGTTGAAAGAGACTCGTGCTCTTATGTTACATTCCTGAAGAGCGTAAGTGAAAACCGGCGGATGTTCCTCTCTTATCGGAAGATCCCTGTTACGTTGTTCCCGGTGGCGCCGGACTAATTTTCTGCTCCGACCAGATAATATCAGTCGTTATGGAGAGAAAGGTAATTGAAAATCGGGGTTAGATACGATTTCGGGGACCATGTTACAGCGACTGCGAGTCACAGTCCGTCTCTTCCGGCCTCGGCTCTGCTTCCGTCCATCCACCATCCTGGAGCAAGCTCTGGTCTGGAAGCGATTAGAGCAGGAATCTCCAGCAGCGCCCCGCTGGTGCATTAGCATGGCCTGGGTGACAGGGGAAGAGACACTGATTTAGTGCAAACAGACGTAGTCACTGGGAAGTCGTCGGAAGGTGGACGGCTAAGGAATGCTGTCTGTCACTGTGTGTGGAGAGTCTGATGCTGCAGGTCATGTGTGGTTGTAACACTCCCTCTCTCTATCTGTCTCTCCCCACCAGGATGGCTGAGGTGTCCCAGGAGGAGAGACTCCAGGCCATCGCTGTAAGTTATTCTCTACATGTTACACACACACACACACACAGAATATCTCGTCAGTGTAACGGACAACAAATCAGGATCTGACGGCAAATCTTAACGACTCAACCTTTTAGATCCCATCTCCTTGATCCCCCCCCCCCCCCCCCCCACCCATTAGTGGACATGGAAAGCTAATGCAGTCGGCACAGCTCAATGCCACGTCTCTCTCTGTCTGTCCGTCCTCGTGTCTCCTCCCCTGACTGTCTCTTATTGTCTTGCCTTTTCAGTTACAGCATCCAATACACTTTCAATTTAAGTGTTTAATCAGAGCATTGCTAAATACAGCTTTTATTATCGACGTCGACTTGGCAGCCGATAACATCGATATCCAGCATTTCTTAATGTTTCAATGCCTCCTCTGCTGAATCCCATTGATATTTGAACTGGTGAATAAGTGAATAGACATTAACATACAGTAACAGTACACCAGCTGCCACCTCCCTCTTGTGTATTCCCCTTGCTTCCTCAATTACATTGACTTACTCGTGCAGCCAGTGGATAGCTTACCATTCATTTCGAAGAGTTACCATTAAAGATTGCGGCTCACTAATGTCTGACACCTGAGTTCCAGTCCTATTGGTATAATTATGTTCACGGTACTTTTGTGTGTACTCTCCGACTAATCGCAGTGTGTCTGTCTGGTGACAGGAGAAAAGGAAGAAGCAGACAGAGATCGAGAACAAGAGGAGGCAGCTGGACGATGACCGGAGGCAACTCCAGCATCTAAAGGTACACAACATGCGTCCCCCTTCCCCTTGACCAGCTCCTGTTTAATGCAGCCTCACTGTACGGTCTGTCCTTTAAAATTCAAGTCGGTCATTGCAGTAAATCCAGAGATCAATAAGAGTCGGTTAAAACCTAGTACACGACGAGATCATATGTGAAGGGTCCACTGTTTTCTTTTCAATAAAAAATGCTGACACAGCATAACAAGTAAGTTCCTACTTACGCGTTTTACATTTGCACACTGTGCCCACTCCAGACAAGTATATCTGTGTTGTGTTCGCAAAGGGAATATTAAATGTTTGGAAAACGACTTGAGGTCGAGCTGGGATTGACACGATGCACACAGCGTCGACGTACTTCCTGCTTTCCAACACCTCCCTTTGCTAAAAGCCTTTATGTGTTTACTTACGGGCTATGAACACATGTTTCCAGTTTACCTGTTGTTTCCATCTTAGGTTGGGAGATGCTGACATCAGCATGAATCGGTTGCAGGAAAGAAAAATATCCATAAACGATTCGACAAGTGTTATTTTCCCCTCTATCATAGCGCTTCAGTTTAATTCCCAACATCTCAGCAACAACACTATATTTATCATGGACACTGAATCAATAAGGAACAACAAAGACAGATGGGTGGGAGATGTTCTCAGCACCTCTCAGGTGAATCAGGAAATGAGACGAACGTATGTTTGTATTGACCGGATTCCTCAAGGTGACACTTGATCAAACAGTGTGACGGGTGTGATGGGTTGTTATGTGCATCATACGGATTGATGGGAAAAGATACGTTTGAAGGCAGTTGCTGCTTTCTAATACAACTTAGCACCCATACACCTCCTCTTTCCGCCATATTGCTTCCCCATGTGTCTGTAGAAAAGCCACATCATGATGTAATTTCACTCCCCATGTAGCTGGTGTAGTCCGTGTTTTGGATCCTGTAGCCTCCCCATAATGGTGATCAGAACCTGGTACAAATTGATGGTCATTCCCGTGTTTTGTTTAGTTTTTCCGTAATCGCACCCTGCGTGTGCTCAGTGTTCGACAATATTTCTACAGAGTGAGATACTCCCCAACTGCTGCCGTGCTGGAATGTTCAGAATGGACGGCAGATAACGCTGGCAGCCCCTCCACATGCTGTTTATACCCACAGCCCCTAAAACACACACACACACACACGTTCGACTCGACATGCTTGAGGCCACACTCGTTATATCAGTGGCAAGGTGTGTCAGCACAAAGCTATTTCAGCCCTGGACAATTCAGCAGGTCACAGATAAGAGCAAAGGTTGTGGTGTGTGTGTGTGTGTGTGTGTGTGTGCTTGCATGTGCAGACTAAAACGCCTTTGTGGTAAAAGTGTCCGTGACCTGTGCCCTCGCGTGGTCCCACTTTTTGCTATTTTCAGGACAAACCTTTGTAAGCGTGTATCTGAACGTGTGTGCGTGTGATCGCTTTTGTGTGTGTGTGTGTGCATGTTGCTTCATAAAAGAACACAAAGGCCTCTGACAATGCAGAGGGCTTTGGCAAAGGAAACAGATTTTTGACCCACTCCCACCAACAGGAAGCAGCTCCTACACCCACCGCACCCCGCTTTTGTGTCACACACACGCACGCACGCACACACACACACACACACACACAGGGGGAAGTGTAATCACGCTGTACAGGAGTATTAGAAGGCTCTTTGTGCAAACCACAACAGTATTCCTTCTCCGAGGCCGTGTTCATGTGGAAAACCCAATAAATGCCCCTGTATACATACACATACACACACACACACACACACACACCACTTTTTTTATAATGGTGTACCTGCCTCTCCATTAACGTGCACTGACCCTGGACCATACACACACACACACACACACACATACACAGAGTGACTCACTCGTGTTGTTACACAGAAAGAATTAATATGAGCTTTGTGTTCAATTCGCATTAACCATGGCAGAGGTGACTGTGCAAGCAGCTCCTTTAATTCAAACTTATCTTAACATGAGAAACAGTTACAGTTTATATGTGAAGATTAATGTTACAAAATGAAATCACTAATAATACTTGACAATGACTTTGAACAAGGGGAGCCGCCAAATCAATTCAGAAATAAAGATCCTGTCTCTACAGCTGTTTAGTACATTTGTGTATGTGTGTGTGTGTGTGTCTGTGTGTGTCTGTGTCTGTGTTTGTGTCACAGTTCCGCCCTTTGTCTGCTACGTTAGCAGCTTTGACTCCAAAGAACAATGGAGAGAGAAACGTAGCTTCAGCACTCCAACTTTATGACTCTCCGTGCAGACTGGTGTGTGTGTGTGTGTGTGTGTGTTTGTGCGTTTGCGTACACATGAGTGAGTACATTAGTGGTGTCGGGCATCAGGATGGTAAGGTGTGGCGAGAGAGCGAGCGAGAATGAAAGAAAGTGAGGAGGAGAGAGGAGTGGGGGAAGTGGGGGGGTCGGGGGGTGTAGGGTTGGAGTCAGTACCCAGGAGAGCGTGTGGGGCTGGGGTATGAGTGTTGGGTTACAGTGTGTGAGTATGTGCTGTAAAGCTCTGTGCAGCTGGTTGTCCGGGGCTGAATTCCTCCCTGATGAAAGTAAGAGTTAAAACAGAACAACGGGCTCTTTCCCGGCCAGAGACAGACAAACATAGACATAAAGCGAGGGAGGGACGCCATGACATTCACTACCTAACCGGAGTTCACGAACTTCACGATGGATAGAGATGCACGCCAGAGAGGAAGGGGCGGGGGTCGAGTGAGGGAGGAGGGGAAAAAAATAGGGGAGTTTTTTTGTTTTTTTTTTCTGGAGAAATTCTTGTTGCATCAGTGGAGAGGAATTCACAGCGCAGGTCCAGATTTTCAGGGAAACTAATGAAAACAAGCTTTTTCCTGCAGTGTTCCATATGGTCAGGCAGGCTTGTCTTCCAGTGCATGGCCTGACAGCTGCGCTGTTATATTTACCTCAAAGCATTCCAAGTATTTACTTTGATACAACCTTATCTACAAGGTGGGAGGGGGGGTGGGGGTGGATGGGAAGTCATGATAAGTTGATATATGAAAAACGTATTAATTGAAAAAGTACGTAAAGAGTAAGATGATGATAATGTAAAAAAAATAATCCATGTTATATTTACATTCTTGTGTTTATTTCAGTGAATAGTTTATGTGTTTGTAATTGTGTTGTAACAGAAATGATTTTATCAACAGTGATTATGCAATAAGGGAAGTTATTTCCAGTCATCGAAGCTGGTCCCAGTTTGTGGAGATAACCTTGTTTTCATTTTTAACCTCCGGGAAATGTTTGGGTGTAATTTCTGATTACAACTACTTTGTTTTGATTTCGGATCTAAATTTCAAATATCATGCTCAATTAAACATGATATAGGTGTTTTATCTTGGTTTGGGCTTTTTTTTTCTGTCCAGTGCCAGAAGCCCAGCTCTGGCTGGATGCCCTCGTCCACTTGGCAACAACAAGTTGGCAGTAGTTACAGTGAGTGACAGAATCGCTGCGTGGCAGCACTCTGCGGAGAAGCAGTGGACCGGCTTCCTGGTATCCTTTTGTTGTAGATTAGCTAAATGGCTTGTCGTTCTGGCTCAGTGAAAGTGCCACTGATCTCATCAGAAGACAATTACACTCAAGCCATTAAGGGAGAGAACATGGAGCAATTGATCAGCTGTTCCTAATAACAAACGCACAACCAGAGGTCCTTGAAAAGATCGCTCTTATTGTAGCACGCATTCTGTAGATACATCGTAGATGTAGGTTCAGGAGGAGGTCCTTCTGGTCGCATTAATCCGAAGTTTTTAATGGGAAATTTTTTTTAAAATCATCTAAGTTATTGAAACTTTTTTGTTCGTCCTCACCAACAACATGTCTGTATTTGTTTTGTCCACTTGTAGTCGAAGGCGCTGAGGGAGCGCTGGTTGTTGGATGGAGCTCCAGCGGAGGAGGAGACTCAGAAGCGTCTGCACGAGGAAGAGGTGAAGACCAAACTTCTGGAGCAGGTCATCCTCAGGTCAGCATTTCAATCAGCGTCTTTGAAACACATTGTCCAGAATAAATCTGAGAGGTGTGGTGCGCTTTACCAATGCTATTATATTGAACCACACAGTCGCACAAGATAACGTTACAGACAAAATAGGTTGTTATTTTGATGTTTTAAACTGCAGCCATGATCAGAAAACAGGGATGATGACACTTTTAAAGTCATGTGATCTTTTATCATTTCTTTTATTTGTGTAGTCTGTGTATATATTGTATATAATACAATGTCATATCTGGGGTGCACTGCATATTAGTTTCAGTAATATTACAAATACATGTATGTGCGTATATTCTCGAGACAGGCTGGAGCAAGAGATTGAAGAACTGGAGACAGGCGGGCCAGCAAATAAGGGTGTGGCCAAAGAAAATGGAGGTAAGTTTGGTACCCATAGCAACACATGATCATACAGGAAACTATGGCAACGCAGCCTTAATTCCATTGTCAAAAAGAGAAAGCGAGCTAATAATGGCCTCTTCACTGGCTTTATTAAATTGCCTTTAAAAAAAAAACTTCCTGTCTCTCTTTGTCCCTCCGACTCACCCTGACCACTCTCTTTCCCACTGCACCCTCCTAACCTTTCAATGATGCTCTGGTGCTCCCTATAGGCGAAAATGGTGTAGTGCAGACCTCTGGTCAAACCCCCAAGAGAGAGGTGACAGGGGTTGAGGCCAAGCTGCTGGGTCCCAGTCCTGATCAGGCCAGTGCAGACAACCCTGTCACCCTTGTGTTCATGGGCTACAAGACCATTGAGGAGGAGCAAGAGAGCCGCACAGCCCTGGGAATGGAGGGAGTGGACGGCAACGTAAAGGCTGAGTTTGTTGTGATTGAGGACGGGGAGGGGAAAGCAGCGGGAGAGGCCGCCACAGAAGGTAAGGCCCCACCCAACGGAAGCATGGCGGAGAAGGAGAAGGCCAACGGAGGCGGGGAGGAAGGGGAGAAGGAAAAGGAGAAGAAACAGACCTGCAAATGCTGCACGGTCATGTGAGCTGTGTGTGTGTGTGTGTGTGTGTGTGTGAGAGAGAGAGAGAGAGAGAACGTGTGTGTGTGTGTCTGCGCATCTATAGGGATATGCACACGCCTGTGTGCATGTGTCTGTATTTGCAGTTGTGTGTGTGTGTGTGTGTGTGTGTGTGTGTGTGTGTGTGTGTGTGAGTGTGTGCATGTGCGTCCATGTGTTCATGTGTCAGGACTGGAAAGAAAAAAAAACAACCAAGTACACAGCCAATAAAAATACCAACAGCGAGAGCCAACACAAGCTCCAACTACAACAACAACAACAACAAGAACCACAAAGACTGATAAGTACACTTTACTCTGTATACTTTCTCTGATATGTATTTGACTTTGATTTCTATTGATATTTTTCTATTTTTCTGTCTTGACATTTATATTGTATTCAGTATGTATATCTTTATTATGGGACTGTGTACTGTAAGTTCATTGTTATTATTGTTGGAAAAAAAAAAGAAACTGTATTAGCGATCTGGATTGTACCATGACCCACTGGGGGAAATCTGGAAAACTTTAAATCATTTAAGTCAAAACAGCAAACAATGAAGGACACAGATACTCAAATATATATATATATTTCTCTGTGTAGGCCTACCAACTATTTATCGGTCAATTTCATAACACAATATTGTCTAAGATATTATTTTAAATAGTATTTTAATATATTGATATGAAATTATGTTTTATACAATGTATTTATTGTTTTTTGGGTTCTCTATATCATCTCCAACCATTAACTGCATGTATGCTTGTAAGCACTACCAGATTCACGTAACAATCATCACAAGTGTCCGTGCTTTCTTAGACCCACACGTGCTCATCACTTTAGCCACACAAGTCTTTCTGTCGGTAACAGTAAATATACGATTGGCAGTGTTTTAGATAAACATTAATTTTTAATAGGAGAGAAAAAAAAGGCACGGGGCACAGGAGGCAATGGGAGCACTGACCATGATGCAAACTGCATTAGCTTCTCATAGTATAGTCTATGTGACACGTGTACGTGAGGATCACAGCTTTTTTGTCGTTTTGAAATAAGATGGACACGCTTACGTTGCGATCTCGTCCAGCCATTGCACAGTGATTAGAAATGCTTTAAGGATTTTGCTCTGTCGGCAGTAGAATCAGTGTAAATCCTCTAAACGTAGCACTGCATGAAGCCTTTGAAACCTTTGTTTTTTTTCCCTGTCTTGTCTCTTGTTAGGTATTATATGCCATCGCATTCACATGAATGTAAACGCAGGGGTTAAATTGGGATTCGTTCCATGCTAACACGAAGAGCTTGCCCGGCTCGCCATCAAAAGGCTTCTGTGTCTTTATGAACCAAATAAAATCGGAGGATTCTGTAATTTCATTGTGTCGGTCGACTGCTGGTTTCTGTCCACATCGCTCCCAGTTTAACCCCTGATGCTTCCTCTGCACATCTGGCCCCAGTAGCACTCACATAGTCTATCATATAATAAGAGATGCGTGGGGCGTTTGAAGAGCCCTTCCTCACAAAATAATAATCTCTGATGACTTTTCATATTTTCAGGCTAAGAAAACAATGTGAAGAATAGTACAAGTATATAAGATACCCAAGATTTCACATTAGTATTGCAATAGAAATAAGATAAGTACTGCAAGAAAAAAAACAAACAGAAAAAAACATTTTAAACTGTGCCGCAATACATATTGAGCAGAATTCAAAGACCTGAAAGCCAAGCCAAATCAACCGCTCATCGTCTCTTCATTTATTTTGCTGACTCGACTGTACGTCATCACCGTTATCTCGTTATTATGTTTTCATCCAACTCGCAGCACCACCCTCTATGCTCGGAGACACACAGTTAAAAGAAGAAAAAAAAACTGAAGTTGGTGCTAATCTTGAGGCTCATCTTACACCCCAACCATCCACCTTCTGCTCCACTCGTTCCCCTCCCTCTTACACAGATCACCGGTTGGGGGATTGTGGGAATCTACTGCCTCCTGCATAGACTTAACGAATAAGAGCGTCTCTTCCAACCTGCAGTGCCAGATGCATTTTCTCAAGTCCTGCCTACAGTTACCACCAGACAAATGATCCCTTCTAACATTCCAAACGGAGGTCAACAGGCACGGACGGATGAAATATAGTCTATGCTTTCCATATGTACACTTCCACTGTAATTGTACAACTTGCAGCTTGGTTTCTCACGTTGAGTCATGGGTTTTGTTAGTTTGTTTGTTTTGTTATGTTTCCTATAGCCTCTTTGCAAGGCGTTATACTGTATTGGATGTATGTATTTTTAAAAGAAGTGCATTGTTGGTGCCTTTGTCCGGTTCTGTTAATTAGACTTGTTCATCTGCGATCATTTGTAGACCAGGTTTTTATTATTATTATTTTTTTTTTTTGCTCTGCTCCTGGTCACGATGACCCACCGTACACACTGCCTTCTTGTCTGGACTGTCACTACACAAGTAAAGAAAAAATGTAGACTTGCTCAATATCTATACACAAGCGCAGCTCAGATGGTAGGTCATATGCAGACTACTGTTGGTGTCTTGAAATAACCCCTTTGTATCCTGTTCCCCAGTTTAGTTTTTTAATTTACTTGATTAGTTTTACTGTAACTGTTGGATTTTTAAAAATTATTATTATTATTATTATTATTATTACACACAAACCAACCCATGTGTAACGTTTTTTAAAACATTTTGGGGATACAAATTTTATGCCAGGTGTCAACTCTCGCTCTGTGTATTTATAGGATAAACACGTTTCACACTGGGTTTAACAACAGGAGAAAAAAAACCATGCTTAATTAATAGAGGGTCTCTGGGTCAGCAGCAGAAAAAGCAACCTCGTGTTAGACCAATGCCTGTTCATCTATTCTGTGGTCGTCTAAATGTTGAATCTTGAATAAAGATGCTGTTTGTTTAGAGCAAGTCACACAAGTGTGTATGTAATTAACCAAATGTACGCACAGCATAGACAGACCAGCAGAGATAAGCCGTGGGGCTTAATGATGTGTGTGGTCTTTGGCATTGTCGCTGATGGAGTCGCAGATGGCACCCATCTGGATGTATAACCCATCCATTTCTATAGGCCTAACATATGTAACTCCAATATTGGATTCCAGCTTCCAATGTGGAGATCCAAGTTGACTTGCTAAATTCGTAAAGTGCACTTCTGATAAGGTGCCACTAGAGTGCATAAGTCTACTGTTTTGCAAATGAATCTTGTGACTGTTGTCAAATGTAGTGTGTGGCGTGTGTGTTTGTGTGTGCATCAGAGAGAGAGGGGGTGAATTTGAGAGACAAAGGAGTGGCAATGAAAAGAGGCATTCATCATCAACAACCACAAAAACAGAACCAGCTATAATTAAATTTCATTATGCTGCAGCACCACTGTGTCTGATAAACAAGCAATTTGTTGATTGTCTCAAAGCCCATTATGAACGTGGCATGTTTCGTTTGTAAGCAAAACCTCTGTGATGAGACCGACTTTACCATTCAAAGGACGCGGGAGAACTGTTCCACATCACGACACACAGACAATATTGTGTGTCTGTTTGTAGGTCACACCGCTGACAATGCTTTTCCTTACTCCCATGAATGAAAACGTTAATATTCTGGACTGGACCAGGGGAATGGAAAGGAAATTGAAGGATTAATTTTGGATGAATTGCAAAGAAAAGTGCGTAAAAATTCCATTTCTGGAAGAAGGAGACCGAACACACAAATCTGTTGAAGTATTGCATGCATAAATCATCCCAGCCCCATGAGGTCGAAGCAAAATTGAATTGCTGCTATGGTAACAAGCACCAGTAATTACCTTTCCACTGTGATTAGTTTGTTAAACGTAAGCCTCGGCTCCTCTAGCAGACACTAATTAAGATGGGAAATGCCATAATGTAATGAAATGATAAAACTAAATTTGACCTCATTCACCCCCCTGAACAAAAAAGAGAAAAAATACTAAATGTGTATGGGAAACAGTTAAATCCACATGTAGGTCTTGGTTTTGACGTTTCAGCACCAGCTACCGTATACATGGCTCATAGTTTCCATATATAAATTACACACATCACAGTCACACACTGAACTGTGTGTGACTGTGATGTGTGCCATTTAATGGTTTATCTGGGTTTGTGTTACTTCTCACCTTCTCTGACACCCTAATATTCAATAATATCAGTTCAGTTTAAGATGTCTTCGCAAAGTTCATATAAATGTGCCTAAGTAGTGTATGCACATCCTTGCCAGGTATTTACATAGCATAAATAAGCTCTGTATGGTTTGTGTTATGTCCACGTCCTTCTGGGCATGAACATCGTTAGCACTTGCGTGAGTATCAACATTAGCTTAACTTGCAGGTGTGGTCGTATGTGTTGCTGTACGATGTGTGAAAGTTTCCAGCCTGTATATGTAGACGGGTTTCCTGACATCTCATGTTTTGTGCTGACACACTACAGTGTCATGGCAGTTACTGTCTTCATTGTGTGTCTCCACCTAAACCGGTTCTGTTGTTCATGCATCACACTGATCTAATCAGCCTGTGAATTTGAATAGGGCCTAACAATGTCGGTCAGTGATACTTCATACAGTGTATATTAGTAGATATTAGTAGTTTCATGTGTAATAAAGGCTTTGCCTTTGATGTTGACATCTATTGCAAACCGAAAAAAGTTTGAGAGCCCATGCACTGAGTTGTCAGTTTATTAGGAACATGCCAGAGAAACAGAGAAAAACTGTCAGCATCACGCATTTCAAATCAAAAACTAGAGAAACATGTCCTTTCAACAGAAACCTTTATTAATTAATTATTATTTTATTTTATATTTTTAAATCTTTAAACACCATAATTTTACCTTATAAGGCTGAATTATCTGACTTCTGAAAGTCAACAGAACTTCCTAATCGTAGGAAGAAAAATCGATTGGTTAAAGTTCTGAGTTCAAAGTTTAGATTTTCTCCAAATTAAAATTCTATCGATCATAATTATTGACAATGGGGGACTTGTTTTTTTTCTGTAAAATGATGGCCATCCTGACCAATGGCGACTTCAGGAGAGACTCTGCCCCGCCCCCTTTTGGCTCTCGGAAGAGCCTGGACTAATCAGCGCTCGCCTCCGTGCGTTCAGCCATTTTGTAAGAAAATCAAGCAAGTCTGCCGCCCTACCTTCGCCTCAGACCTGCAGTTTTTTTCTTGTGCAATGGACGGGTAAGTGAAAAAGACCCACACCAAAGACTTTAAATTTCAAACAAAATCGACCCTCGAGTCACCAGTTTTAATGCGAGACTTTTCTTTTTAGTGAGAGAGATTCATGCGGATGCTTCGTTTGACATTTAGTCCGGGAAAGTTCCCTCGAAACTGTTTTTCTTCAAAACATGCAACAGTTAGCAGGAACGCAAGCTAACTAGCAGCCGCTAGCCGTTGCTAGCTAACAAGCGTTGATTGCGTTTGTTCTTTTTTTTCGTTTTTATCGCTTTGCTTAAAAGACACTGACGACAACTAAACGTAACTCGGTGGGGGTTGAGAGGGGGATATGAGGCGAACTTTTTGGTTTTAGGGGGGAAAAAAAATCTCTGGCAACACTTTGCCGTCCGCTAACGTACGGACTTTAGTTAACGTCGACTCTGTAACTTGGTTTCACGGGACCTCGGGTGCTAGCTAAAGCAACGTGTCTCATTTCCGCATTCATTTGTCTGCTGACTGCCAGGGCCATGTTGAAGATGTCTGGCCTGGACATTTTACGTTGATTCACTCAGATACCTGCGCACCGGGTTATTTTAACGGGAAAGGGGCCAAACTCTATGTCCTTTTGTTGAACTTAAAATCATTTGGCCACCTGAATTTGACAGCTTAGAGTCCACTTTGAGAGCCGCGCGTACACAGATATGAATTCACCCAGCAGTTCGCTCAGCATACGTTTATAGGGATTTGCTGTTTGTGGGACTGAATCTGAAGTTTGTGTTTATGTTTTTGCCAATTCACTATAGCCGCCTAGACGCTGACTTGTACCCTCTGGGATCCGGCTACGTCCCTGAAATCGAGTAAGTATTTTTTGTTGTAATTTTTTTGTTTTCTGATTGTGTTTTCATTTTCTCTCATCGAAACCCGGTCGGTTTCTGTTAGCGTTACGACTACTTCATTAATATTTTGTGGATGTGTCTTGTCGGAGTGTTGAATGTTTTACTGCTAAATGTTTAAACAGGATTGCCACACAGATCTCGTTTCATTTCCGGTCTGATTAAAACCCCCTTTTTTCTTTTACAGGAGTGTCCATGACATATCAGTTGGCACAAAGGTAGGCAACAGTTTTCCTTATTTCACTTACTAGTCTATGGAAAGTTTTCAAAGTATGTCTTCAGAGTACATCTTATACTACTTGCTTACTTAGAGGAGTTTCATGTTACGCATTTTTTAGCTGAAAAAAATTACCATTTTTATTTTTTCAATATTTTTTCCATGTATGGACATTTTTGCTGTATTTAGGAGTGACTTAATCAAAGTAGCTATACAATTTTACTGGTTTTCATTGTATTTACATATTTCCAACTGTGGTGTGAGTTGCTGGATGTGTGCCACTGCAGCTAAGCAGATTTTATGGAGACAGGTTCGAGAACATTTGCAAGAGTGAAAATAGAAACGAAATGAAACACTTCCTCTAATTTCAGACATGCTGTGTAAATCCTTTACTTGTGTGTAATGAGTTTGAAGTTGCGCATGCAGACTTTCCTTTTTAAAGATTTATGAAATTCAAGCAAACCGTCAACGTATGCAGGTAGTATCGACCCAGAGGACTGTGAATATGAAATATTGGTTAGTTAAATTTGAATAGATGTGACCATGACAATTGTGGGGGTAATGAAACTTCCTGTTTATTTTCTGTGTTCTTTAGTAAGCGGTTGGCCTCTCTGGAATGTAAAGACAGCAGCTGGATTCTCACCAGTGCTCGATATTTATCCACTTTTGTTTCTATCACAACCTTTGGTTGTGATAGCATGCTCTTAAAAACATACCGACCTATAGTAGTAATCCTTGGGGACAGGGCCTGGGACTACAGAATAAGTGTGGGGTAACTGTTCGCAACCTGAAACTGTACCATCCTCCCAGTCAAAGTTCTTCACGCTATTTAAACAAGTACTCTTAAGTACATTCACCCGTAACAGGGACACACCCAACCCCACCTATTCATTTCATCTTGGTTTGTTGTTTGTCAACATGATTACCAAAGCACCATTCACTGGGTGCTGATTGATGGGATGGGCCTTGCTCCTGGTATCATTCTTTCTTTGACTTTTCCTGTTTTTCTGGACTCGATGTGCTGTGGTAATGATGATGCTGCGTTGTGGAGCGCTGTAGAGCTGGGATCTGTAATTATTCTGTCTGGGCAGAGTGTCTGGCATTCCGCGGTTGCATTCCGATCTTTCCCTCCAGCCCCCTGGTGAGGCACAGTTCCCTGCCCCCTCCACTGACTAAGGCTGATCACACAAACATGTCTATACCTGTGGTCCTTTGTGCTTTTCCTGAGAGATTGTTCTTTCTTTGACACGGTGAAACCCAAGTGTAGTTTGACAAGTAAATAGCCTCTCTTTCCCATAGGAGTCTGCATTTTATAGGACATGATTTCTTAAATCTTTATTTAAACAATCTAGACAATAATAAATACCATACAGATATGAAAATATTCAGAAGAGAGGCACAGCCTATGTTCAGAAACTGCCTGGGTTTCCTTAACTTGTGCCAGCAATGTGTCCACACACCCCGTAGATAACTATTATACTGTCATCATTTTGTTCAAAGTCTAGATGTGACGAGTTCAACTTATATTTAGCGGGTTTGGTTTGAAAACTGGTTTGGCACTCGCTTGGATTACACTATAAAACAGGCCTTTATGTGAGACCCTTTTTCCATTGGCTCTGTGACTAAAATTTCCTTTGTGCTGCTGTTCCCTCTCAGCCACACCACCTTCTAAAGCATTAGGTACAGTATATTCTTTAGTGGATTGTAACAGTCCTTTGGTGTGTGTGTGTGTGCTCTGCATTGTGGACTGTCTAAGCTCAGTTATTAATAGTTTGAGGAAGAAGGGGGAGGGAGTCCAACTAGCACAGTAACCACCAGTCTCCAGGAGGAAGTTCAGAAAAACCCAGGAAGCAGCCCTGATCTCACTCCTCTTCCTGTGTATAGTCGGTCTGCTGACTGATATTGTGGCATTGCTCACCCATGGCCAGAGGCAGG
The DNA here is from genome assembly GCA_016785345.1 of Trinectes maculatus. Lineage (NCBI taxonomy): Eukaryota > Metazoa > Chordata > Actinopteri > Pleuronectiformes > Achiridae > Trinectes > Trinectes maculatus. The sequence goes on from JAFBJQ010000419.1 coordinate 165,112, forward strand.
CTCGAGCCACTTCCTTCATTTCTCATGTCTTACCTCTGCTCCTGGCCTGTGGATCAAGCACAAATATTGTTTGTACATTTTTTTCTACCAAGTCAGAGACTGGCCCGCTGCCTGGTTTGTATATTTGTAAATTAGCTTAGTGACTTCATTTACTGTATACATTTTGTTGGTCAGTGTTTGAAAATTGGCCAAAGAAGCAGGTCAGTGATCCTCAACTGTAAGAATGTGTCTACTTGCTTTTTCAGTTAATGAGTTACACAGATCCTGTTTATCTCAGAGTGACTGACCAAGTCAGGTTAACCACCTGGAAGCCAAAGGGTAGTTTATACGGCTGCTCAAGTGTAGTGCTCACATACCTCTCAGTACCCCACACCACTCTATAGTGTAAAAATGCATCACCAACAGTTGTCTCACACACAGCTTTATCCCTGTTGTTTGTGAGTTTCTGCTTAACAGGGAACACACACACACAGCCTAGCATATTTAAAGACCAAAAGAACACTCGCAAACCTGCAAGACTGGTTGTTGTTAAAACACTGCAGGGCCCTTCAACCCAGAGTCCTCGGGCCTCCATATGTGTGCGTGCTGCCGTGTAACAATGGCCCTAGTCTCAGCCTGAACAGGAGCATCATTGTAGTGTGCTGTAGAGCTTAGGCTGCTGAGCCACTTCGTGTGACTGCAATGCTTCATCTTGCACAACCACAAACACACACAGCCACGAGAACTGCCTTGAAACAGCACTTTATATCTACTTAAGAGAGAGAAAGAGCCTTTGGATGAGGCCCTTTCAACAGACAATCAACCAGTGTGAGCAAGACATATCTCTCAATGGTCTCCAATCTAGAAGGCTTCACTCTGTTTTGTTTTTTTTAATAGTGAATTATGAGAAGATGGGTGCACTGACCAACAGCTGCTTTTAAGCTGAGCTGTTACTGCTGACTTTTTTGGCTCAAGCTAAAAAGTTACTGTTCTTATTTTTGTGTGACTGGCAAAACATGATAGTTAAACATATTGCCTAGGGGAATAAACGGCCGTGTCTTTTAGTTTTTAAATGGGTAGAACTGTTAACAAAATTATTAAATGGAATGAGAGGATGGCACTATGATGGGAAGACAAATATCCCAGCGGAAATTCCTCTTGGTGGGCAAGGTGGGATGCTTCTCATGAGCGTTAGCTCTATCCTCTTGGTTATCAGATTACTTCCTCCTTTTTCACACAATGGCTTGGTAATATGAGAGCTGTACTCAGCACCTGCCAAGCCGTGCTGTCGTTGGTGAATGCACTGAAGTAAACCATTGTTTTCTCTCCTTCTGCAGAGGGGATCCGACGAACTCTTTTCTTCCTGCATAACCAACGGGCCCTATATCATGAACTCAGGTAGGGGGGTGCATCCTTTTTTATTGAAGTGCTTGTGGCGTCTGTGTTGTTTACGTTGCTATGGTAATCGATCCATTATTCAAGAGCGCCAGGGCTTTCTGTTCCCTTCCTGATTGTATCTGCTTCTGTTTTCTCTTGCAGCCAATGGCAACGACAGCAAAAAATTCAAAGGTGACGTCCGCAGTCCTGGTGTTCCGTCACGCGTTGTCCATGTTCGTAGGCTTCCCAACGACATAAATGAGGCTGAGGTTATAGGCCTCGGATTGCCCTTTGGGAAGGTTACAAACCTGCTGATGCTGAAAGGGAAAAACCAGGTAAGAAAAGATAGTGCATGTCTGTCTCCAAACCTGTCAGACTTGCACTCCTGGATGAAATTCTCTTTTAGGCCACAGACAAAGGATTGGGTTTCCAGCCTTCTGTTCTGACCCAGAAATTATAACAAGGCCTCTTTTATTGTATCCTTGTGGTTTCATGGTTACAGAGGATAGTCTTTTTTTCCTCTTTACTATCTCCAATGTTTTGTATTGTTTTTGTGTGTGTGTCTTTTTTAATGAGCACTTTTATGTGAACGCCAATGAAGATATGAAATTTGCTTTAAGAGACAAATTTCGCTGTTCACAAGAGAAAATTTAGAATGATTGACATTGCCTCATGGTAGAACCTTATTGTATGTGATGGGAGAAACAGATTGAATGTAGTTCTTTGTTATTTTCCTGCAGGCATTCCTGGAACTGAACAGCGAGGAGTGTGCACAGACAATGGTGAGCTACTACTCGTCTGTCACCCCTGTCATCAGAAACCACCACATTTACATGCAGTACTCAACCCATAAGGAGCTAAAGACAGACAACTCTCCTAACCAAGTGGTAAGTGCTCATATTTGCACATTTGTACATACACAGTTTTGTGTGGCTTAAGGCTTTAATTAAGGTTTTAATTTGAGGCTTACATGAGTGAACTTGTTGGAGTAATAGGTAGGTTGGTAATGTAAATTTAAACACTATTGTTGAATTTTCTGGACAAATCAAAGGAAACTATGTTGAAAATAATATGCTTGCCACACAATAATGTCACAGGAACTCATTCCACTGCATATTTTCTCAATCCATGTTAAGAAGTTGCTTTGACTTTCCCCTCTTAGCGTGCGCAGGCAGCTCTGCAGGCAGTCAATGCTTTGCATGGAGGTGGAATGGGAGGCATGGCCATTGCCACAGATGCAGCTAGCATGGGAGGAGGAGGAGCTCAAAGCCCTGTACTCAGAGTCATAGTGGAAAACCTTTTCTACCCAGTTACCTTGGATGTGCTGCACCAGGTACCGGCAAAATCAACAGTTTTGTTTCTGTATAGTTTTATAAATAACATAACATTCTCTGCCGTTGCATCATAAGCAAAACATTGCACATCCTCAAGCGTAGTTTTGAATTGAAAATTCTTAACTAGCCTGTCTCCCCTCCCCAGATTTTCTCCAAGTTTGGTACTGTGCTGAAGATCATTACTTTCACCAAGAACAACCAGTTCCAGGCTCTGATCCAGTATGCTGATGGGATGACTTCTCAGCATGCTAAACTGGTATAACTGATGTTCTTTGTAATTATCTATGTATCAGTCTGAGGTTGGTACGACTGTCATTGGGTGCTCTTTCATATTATGATCGTAAGGGCTGTCCATGTACAATGTACTGTATACTGGGACCTAGGGCTGCACGATCTGTTACGGTGGTCTAAAACCAATATCTCGATAGTTTTAGGCTATATCGGGATACATGATGTATATCTTGGTATCCTGGTTTCTCCTTTAAATCACTATATAAATGTTAAATTCCAAATGCACTGCAAAACCACTGCCACTTTTGCAGACAACCATATTTTGTAGAGCCAGTGCTGTGTTTCTTTGGAACCAATTCGCCCGTCTCCATCTTCAATTAGCGTCTCTTGCTAGTAACTCTTTTTTCACCTTTTTTCGCTCTCTTCATGCTCTCCCCCCTCCTCCCCCCCTCCTCCTTATACAAAAACACACATGCTGGCAGAAAATTTTCCTTGATGGGTGTGGGGGTGCCGCTTGCTGTGAGAGAAGCACCACTGAAAGAAGCAAAACTTCAAAGATAATTACTGACATCTTAAAACATTTGCGTGGCAATTTGTACTCAATGGTTGCAATATAGTCATTTCATACACAGCATGTGGAACAAGCCATGATGTATCGAGTATATTCGATATATCCCCAAGCTCTACTGGGACCAATAGGTCACATTGTAAACAGTAGATTAAATCACAAATGTAGTTAACCCAAGGCATGTCTTCTCTAAGCCCAATTCTCCTCAATTTGTCTCAGTCTCTGGATGGACAGAACATCTATAATGCCTGCTGCACCCTGAGAATTAGCTTCTCCAAACTCACCAGCCTCAATGTGAAGTACAACAACGATAAGAGCAGGGACTACACACGACCAGACCTCCCAACTGCAGATTCACAGCCCACTATTGATCACCAGGCCATGGCAGCGGCTGCCTTTGGTAATTTTGGTACATGAATTAAGAAACCTTTTCTTCTTTTCTGATCACATTATAACGATTTAATTTTTTCAATACATAGTTCAGTTGCCTGTGAATTAAGTCATTTTGGGCATTTTTACTGTTGTCAAGTTTGTGTCCTTACTTTTGTCGTTTCCTATTGTTCCAGCTGCACCAGGCATAATCTCAGCTAGTCCCTATGGTGGAGCACATGCCTTCCCCCCAACTTTTGCCATTCAGCAGGCAGCAGGTCAGCACAAAAACACTTTGAAAACATTGCTTTGTCTTTTACAGAAAGGCCTATAGTCTTCTTCAAATGTTACCTGTTGCTACCGTTTCTAAAATTCAGTACGCTCATATAAATTTATTTCCCTTCTTAGGTCTGTCAATGCCTGGTATTCCCGGTGCCCTGGCATCCCTCGGTGTTGGCCACAGTGGCATGGCGGCTGCAGCGGCAGCTGCCAGCCGGCTCGGCCTATCAGGGCTCACTGCCACTGGGGGACACAATGTCTTGTTGGTCAGCAACCTGAATCCTGAGGTCAGTACAGTGAACATGGTTGATGCGGGTCTATATCCTCTGTCGGCGCAGTGATGAGCAATATTAAGATTATATTGACCTTTGTTTACACTGAAATTTTGGACCTGGATCAATTTGTTCAAGAGAAACGAGAGTTTTGCTCCCTCCCATCTCCCCACACCAGTGTGTGATTAGTGTGACGAATTTCTGGATATTGTTTTTAAATTAAAAGGGGTCATCAAGTCAAAACCTTTTCTCTTTCAGGACCTCTCTATGTTTGAAAAAACCTGCTGCATTTCTCACCTGCCACTTTGCTCACTGTGAATTTAAAGTTTATTCAAAACACTAACTTCTTGTTTTTTTTTTTAAACTTACCATTTCATATCTTCATTTTTGTCCATTAGTTGAAATCATTCTTGAGTTGTTGGAGAGACAATATTACTTTTTCTTTGTATTTTTAAACTATGTCCTATACAGGCCCTTTTATATACACAGTATGTAGAATGTCTATTTAGTCTGTTACACTCAATACACTTACTGTAGTTTTTTAATTATTACATTGAACACATTACTTTAGAGTTTCTATGGCATATTGTAATTTCATTTTAGATTTGTCTTTATGTTAAAAAATATTGAAACAAAATAGCCTGTAGTCTAAAAGTACATATTGTCTCTGCCCTTTTCTGTATTTCATTGTTAATCTTTTTTTTCTCTTCTTTTTCTTCTAGTGTTCCCATAGTGACAATGCATTTTAATTTAGCCAGTTCTACTGTCTGAAGCACTACATTTCTTTATGTATACTGACCTTGTTTTTTTTACTTCCTTTTTCTCTCTCTTCTTTCTCTGTCCCCCTCTCCCTCTTCTTTTTTGTTTTAAACACCCTCACCACAACTCTCGCCAACTGACTGCACGCCCCATGACCAATTGTTCCCTCTGTCCTCCTCCCCACTGCCAATCCTCTTACTACTACAATGACCACTCCTCCTCCCACGAAACCAACCTACTCTTTCTCCCCATTCATTGTCCCCAATTTGGACACCACCCACAAATTGAAAACACAACATTGGCACCCATCCGGTCCCCCTGATTTTGCCACCATCTGTCCTTCCACCATCTTTCCTTTCAACACCCCATCTTGTCTGTCGTCCTCTCTCACGCTGTTTGAATCCTCTCTTCATTCTCCTCGTCCCTCATGCCTCTCCTTCCTCCATGGTACTGTGGCCTTCCTGTGGACCTCGCTGCCTGTGGCCTGCGGACATGTCCCGACTCCACTCCACTGTCCTCCACTCCGCTCCGTCTCTTTTCCCCTGTCCCCTGTTCCCTCTCCCCCTTTGGCCCCCTGCCCCGCTGCTCCCCCTGCTGTCTCTAAAGAGCGTTACGCCACACTGCCTCTTTATTCTTTTCGGTACGTTATCATCCTTTCATCTCCTTTTTTATTACTACTGTTACCTGGCAAGGTGGGCATGTCTTGTCTTATGTTGTTGGCTTTGTTATTTTTTTTAACCACTGATGGCCCGTCATCAGGGTATAGGGTTATGAAGGGTGGGGGTGTCTGTTTGGTTTGGGGGTTTGTATGACCTGTTTTGGTTGTTGTGGGTTTGTGTAAGAGAATTAAGGTGACCAGTTACAGCGGCAGCATTTCATTCTATTCAAAGAGCACAGGCCTTCAACAGTAATATTGCATCACAAAATCTTTTTATTCAGCATTGCAGCAGCATCCCTTATCTAAATTCTTATGTATCACCTTGCAGAACTGGATAAAGGTCAACAAAATGTTTAGTCTGCTAAGCCCTAAAATTCACCACATTTAATTTTTTTTCTGTGTTTGCATTGACTCACTTGGCATCACTACACACAAAGATGAAATGCTGCTGCTCCTTTAGTGATTGAGAGCTGACATATCCGTTGGACTATGTCACCATATTATTCGTTTGCAGTTTGTCTCAATTACTCTAATGTAGGTATGTGCATGTTTCACTTTATTCCTGCACGTCTTTCTGTCAGGCTTTTAAGTTAATCAAGTATGCTTCTGTAGATTGATCAAACTGATCAGAACTACTCCCTGATTCCCCATCTTTCAGATCATTAACTCCCCACCTCCTCAGACAAGCCTGTTAGCTTAATTGTCAACATCTATGTAATTGTTCATCTAAGGGGGCTTATCTAGGTTTAGTTGTAGAAATTCTACACAGAAGTTAATAGAAAATTACTCAATAGCCCTATAGACAGTTGTTTAATAGCAGTATGAATATTAATGATTGATTTTAATGGTTTAAATGTTTTTTGTTGTGTGTTGCTGTGATCGTCTGTGTGGCACCTGTAAAGGCCGCTGTTTTTTTTTTGTTGTTGCACTTGTGTTGTGACACTGTTCTCTGCTTACCTAGGTGTGTATGGCGATGTAATGAGGGTGAAAATCCTGTTCAATAAGAAGGAGAATGCTCTGATCCAGATGTCTGATGGCACACAGGCCCAGCTAGGTAGCTACACTTCAGCAATACAATCTGCAATACACTACTCTTTGGGTGAAAAGGAAAAATACATATATATTGATATAGTTGTATGTGTGCTACTTATTTAATCTTTATTTAATTAAATGTTTGCTTTCAATATGGCAGCTATGAGCCACCTGAATGGCCAGCGGCTTCACGGCAGGGCCATGCGTGTGACACTGTCAAAGCACACGACAGTGCAGCTGCCCAGAGAGGGCCACGAGGAACAGGGCCTCACAAAGGACTATAGCAACTCACCGCTGCACCGCTTCAAGAAGCCTGGCTCCAAAAACTATTCAAACATCTTCCCACCCTCTGCAACACTCCACCTCTCCAACATACCGTAAGAGTCTCATTTACCCTCTTGCGCTCTCTCCCTTTGTGCACTCATCTTTTTATAGTCCTGAAGTGTTTGTTATTAAATATTAGTAACTGTATTTTCCTTAAGATTTTATTCAGAGGTGGGTTTTTAATCATGCCTCTTGTGCCTTGTTTTTAATATACATCTACACATAAACAAAATCTAGCAGAACAAGTAAAGAAAATAAATGGTTTTCCTCTGTCCTCTGCTTTAAGGCCTTCTGTGGTGGAGGATGACCTCAAAAGACTGTTTGCCAGCTCAGGAGCCACCGTTAAGGCCTTCAAGTTCTTTCAGTAAGTCTCATGCAATTTGTACTTAGACTTCTTGTATTATGTCTGTATTTATAATAATCATCTAAATTTTTAATGCAAACCCAATTCATGTAAGAGTTGCCACAGTGTCTGAGCAACAACTCTTGTAAGAGCAAATAAAAAATTCTTTCTGGTACCTCACAGCAAATAGTAACCAATGCACACCAAAGAAGAATGACGAATTTTGACTCTTGAAAATCACATTATCCTTTTTTTTTTTTAATTTTATAGAAAAGATCGCAAGATGGCCCTGATCCAGATGGGCTCAGTTGAGGAAGCAATTGAGTCCCTCATTGAGTTCCACAACCACGATCTGGGAGAGAACCACCACCTTAGAGTGTCTTTCTCCAAGTCCACCATTTAAGTGCCTTCCTCCCTCCAAATCTATTACTATCTGAATGCCACTTCATTGGAAATAGCGACCATAATGTTTGGCTGTGTTTCTTGTGTCATGCATTGCCCCCACACCACCACCACCCTTATTAGTCATTTTCCATCATTAAGAGGTTTGGGCTTCAACATTTGATCAAATCTGACTATTGATTCTAGTTTATATTCCTTCCAAAACTTACTATAAAAAAGACAACAAAATAAGTTGAAAACATGTTATTATTTTGATGAGAGATGTAGACAAATAAGAATATTCCGTCTGGGTTGTTATCGATATAGACTATTTCAGGTGGCATTCTTCTTCTGGCGCGTCTGTTCTTCCTAAACTGCTTTAGCTACAGGAAATGATGAAAGCAGACTTCAAGCTAGCAAAATCTCATGCTAAAAATGGCAGGTGTTAACAGATTTAGGAACGTTTAATGACATTTTGTGGCATTTACTTTTTATAGCCACCAAAGACAAATTTATTCAGGAATGAATAGACTCAGTACACATTTTTGAAAAATTCCTTTATTTCATAAATCATTTTTCATTCAGAACCTGTCTTTGGTGCCCAGACCTTTATAAATTTGTTCCCTTGTTTAAGTGGGGTGCTGGGAAACGGGCAACATCTTGCATTGAAACAATGAAACTTTATCTGCATTGCATATTGGAGGTCAAATTGAGGAAGCTGGTCAACTGTCACTTTAGACTAAACTGCGTTTAGAATGAAAAATACACCCTCCACCACAGTATGTGGATTAATCATATCCATACCAGACACACTTAAGCATTCCTTTTTACTATGATAGTCATGTGGCTATATCTATGTGCGTGCCTTCTTGAAATGCCACTTGAACCTGTTCGGCCAGTCAATGATGGTTTGAGACCAGGATTTTGTTTTGGCTCACAGACCAACAAACAATTTTCCAGTATCCATTTTTATTCTTTTGTAACTACCCATATGTTTTCTTTGGGGGGATCCATACCACTATCTGAAGCTGTTAAACAAGGACATCCATGATCTTGTGCCTTACTTCCCCCACCCTGCCAGATTGCCTTAAGCATATCTCTGGCTTCATTTGGAAAAGATGTGGTTCTCAAAATGCCTTTTTATTTTCATGCTTTGTACCAGCATTGTTAAAAGGGGGGAAGGGGCCCATTTAGTCTTCAGTTTCTTATTTTCAGTGGATTTGTACGCATATAGCCTTATTATATATGTAGAAGTTATGAATGTACGTCAATTAGATGCCTAATATCCTTGCTAGGTGATGTAGCTCTATTAGGTGTATTGTTGCAGGAGTAGTGCAGTATTCAGCCTCCCTGTCCTACAGTCCCCATACACCTCCATTTAGTCCTCCCTCTCTAGGGTCTATGGTGGTTGGGGCCTCATTTAACCATGTTGAGTTTGTCTGTACGTGGACACGTATATTCATTTATCTTTTTCGTTTAATGTTAACATTTACATGTGTATCACTTCAAAGCTTAATTGGTAATCTCTTTGTAGTGTCTGGGTTTGATTATTATCACAGTGCCTTGACTGCCTGAGTTTTTAATCTGAGGCTAAAACACTTTTCAGCCTGGTCAGTTGATTCTGTTGTTTACCTTTCACCCAGCTGTTAATCTCGCCCGTCTGCATCGATGCCTTTATTCAATTACATTCAGGTCTTCATACCTGTCAGAGGGCAGCTGGGAGGCATTTGTCAATTGGTGGTTAACAGCAGTCTTGGACGGTGTCTACAAAAAACCCAGTATATCTTTGTCTTAAAATCAGGATTGCAGGGTGGGATACTCCTCACCTATTACCTGTCTGTGTCCACTTAAGTCAGTCAGGTTCTTTAGTGCACTTTTCCTCAAAGGTAGGTCCAAGGTGGCACTATCACGCTGAAGTCTTAAATATTGTCACATTCCTGTGTGCCTCAAGCACCGGTTTTCCACAGCCTGGACCACTGTATTCATGGACCAGATACAGATGTGCTCTGTCTCTATTTTTGTAAAAGATAATTATGCATGATTTACTAAGCTTCATGTAGCTGCAGACGGTTATTGCTGTTAAGGACCAAAGTATCTTCTATCCCTGCTGTGTTGTAGTGTTGTGATTTTGTTTTTTGTTTTGTTTTCTCACATTCCTGCTATTCCACTGAAACACAAGGCTCCGATTTCCTTTTTCTATTCCTGAGAACGCCTTGGACAAGAGTCACACAAGTGTAGGATAAGAACATATACTGTATTTTGTACCCTCGTTTGTTTGATTGACTTTACAAACAGCCTGATTTGGGTAGAAATCACTTTAGAATGGATAATCGATCCACAGTCTTAGCTGTGATGTTGACAATGTAGATTACATGCCTTTCAGTTTATGTCAAAAGCTTTTATTTTTTCTCTCCTTTTTTTATATGGGGGCGGGATGGGGTTATTCTATGAAGCGGGATTGATGGTTGTATATATTCGTGTTTTTGTACCACAAAATCATTTGGATTATATCCACTTTACGTTCAAAACATGTATATTTTGATAAAACAATACAGACCTATTTAGCTCCCCGGAGCTGTAAAAACAACAAAAAAAAGTTTTGTAACACAAAGACATTAAACTATGTTAACACACAAAAGTGTCTCTGTATGTACCCCGCTCCCCCCTTTCGCAGTTCTTGTCTCTCGCATCTTCTGCTGCCTTGAATAAATCTTTAGTTTGTTCCCTCTTTCATCTGGCCTCATTTGGTTTTCTGTCTCTTCCTCTCTGTCCTGTGGACCTGCTGCTCTGTATGGGTTTAACATTTCATGTAACACTTTCCACATTTCCCATCCTCTTTTTTTACTGCTGGTGGGTTTTTTGTTAATGTTTTGTTTCCAACTTTGTACTCATCACATCTGAAACTTGACTGACCGCTCATCTGGGCTCAGTTTAACCCGGGTACAGTCCTTTGGAACCGCTGCAGTGACGGTGCAGAATGAATTGGATATGCAGCACCGGGTACTTGTACCATCCTCGATGTTTCTCAATGTGCTCTGCTTTGACCTTTATCCGTTTAGCAGATCTTTATTACACCTAAACTGATTCTGTTTGCTCGACCTCATTAGATGAATCATAAAAGAGAAGCATTGCATACCTATCATATTTGTATATCACCTAGTGTGTGAGGGATTATAGAGACAAAAATCCATGTCAAACTAGTTATACTGCAGCTGAACCAGTAGGGGGAGTTCTTGCTCTCTGGTAGTAACAATGCTGATGAGTAGAGGTGACTTTACCTGCCACTCAATGTCAATAGTTAGTGGCTTTATCTCGAGCGCCTCACTGGGCTTTCTGGCCTTATGCCTTTTTCCCATCGACTTCCTTACAGAGCAGTGAAAAGGATTAACCTCAGATCTAACCTACTTTTTATTGAGTATCGAATCCGGCCGTGTCCACATTTGTTGCTGAGAGGAGCTGGATGTTATTTTAATAATCCCAGTATCATGAGTTTGTATGAATTTCACAGAAAAATGGCCAAATGCTCCTTTTAATGTTATTTGCATATGGATGCTTGAAGGTCACACTTAAAGACAGTCTGACAAGACAATCTTCAGTCTGGTGATGATGCTCACCTGTGTGAATCACTGAATGTTTTTCTGTGACCAGAAAAAAAAATATGCAGTCTGAGAACATCTCATGTTCTGGTGTCTTTCTGTAAACATCTCTGCAGTCCACTGTTTGTCAGGAAGTGACTCCATGGCAACAACTTGATGCTTTGATGCGGCTTTGATACCTTGATCCTGTGTTTACGTACTTGGAGCGTTTTAGTATTTCCTCCTGCATTGTGAGTAATTCAGAGCTAAGGTTGGCCTTTTCAAAAAAAAAAAAAGAAATCTTAGGATAAAGTGGAATGCAAGGAAATTGTGCAGCTCAATGTAAAATGATCCAAACATAAATCTGTGTTGGGTTTAGTTTAAGATTCCTGTAGTTGCTGGCTTAGAGGAATCGTACTTAATCCTCATTTAGACCGTTACTGTTCATTTAAACTGAAACCGTGGAGCGTTATTAAAAAAAAATCCAAACTGATCCAAACGTTATTTGGCTCCAAAAAAAGAAAGTGAAAAAAAAAGTAATATAGCTAAAGCTCTGTTACACCGCTCTGGCGCATTAAACTAGTTCAGTGTGTCATTCGTGTAACTGCAGGCAACCCCACCCCATCTCTGTTTGTTTGCCCAATTCCAGCCCTTGGGATGTTCCTGGCTCCATGCAGTGCCAGGGCTAAATGCAACCATGTGAGCTGGTGATCCCGCCGCATCTGGGAACATTTATTTACATTAGTGCCGTGGTCTCTAATCAGGCAAATACTCCATGACCACACACACACACACACACACAGGCCCAGTCCCCAGTGGTGGCTTAATAGTGTGTCCTGTATGTGATTTGTGACATGTTCAATACCCACAACAGCCAGTTAGGGGGGGGGGGGGGGGGGAGAAAAAAAGCGGGATGTCTGGTGTTGGAGTTGAAAGTTGGCTGGATTTAAACCTAAACTCATCTGCTTTACGCTTCCAGTCCTGTAGCCGGGAGATTGTAGCTACGTCTATAATTAAAGTGCAGAGTAATCGCAGACTTATCCAGCTGTTAATTCTGGGATTGAAGACGCTTTGAAGGAGACACATATCCACACTGACCTGCACCAATCTGGACTTAAGGGTCACTTAAGAGTCCCTGCTCGTACGCGAGTCCTGACAGTGATGTTTAGTCTGTGCGAGGGGCTTCTTCAATCTGCTGTGACTATCCACCTGTTTACATCTGCAC
>JAFBJQ010000419.1:182817-195667 GCA_016785345.1 Trinectes maculatus
GGGAATTCTACAAATTGTCCAAACCCCTTTATACCACGAGCTCGGGCTCGCAACAACCCCATCGCTTTCAAGGTCCTGCAGGATAATAGAAAACGTGTGAGATAATCCAATTCAAACAGCCCCGGCCGCGTTTGGTCACGGCGGGGAGCGGTATTCACACACAGGGCGGGTGTTGTCCATCCTCCTGTTGTGATGAGATACGTGGTTCTGCACAGTAACGAAGTGCCATAACGCACATTTACACAACAATGCTGCGACGCCGGAGCGGGATCTGGAAATCTCCCAGACACACATGAAAGGGTTTATGCCACATGCAGGCACACACACACACACACACACACACACACGCACACACACACACACACGCCTGCACCGACACACCAGTCGCAGCTAGATTTGGGTCACAAACTCACACACACATTTACATACAACTAGAATGGCTGTCCACTGAATACAACGTTAGACAGGCTACACACACACACACACACACACACACACACACACACACACACACACATACAGAGTCAGTGGAAGCCAAATGCAGAGAGACATACATGCACACATACATGCACATATACCCAGACTGTCTGTTTTGCCAAACCCATGTTTTTTTGTTGGATTGCACACAGGCTGCATGTGTTGCATGAACAAACATGCACACAACACAACACAACACAACACAACACAACACGCACACACACACACACTTTAAAAGCTTTCAGGTGGGAGGCTTTGTTCACCCCAAGCAGCTAATGTGCTCAGAGCAATGGGCTCTCCTTTTCGCGCTCACCCCCGGACACACACACACACACACACACGCACACACACGCACACACACACAGAAGGAGCACCTTATCTAATCCCATGGTTTATCCTTCAAAAGACTCTCTCCCTCTCTCCCCTCTTTGTTCCTCCTCTCTCTTCATCTGTGAGGCTTTGAGGAAGTGCTGTGTGAGTGAGAGGCGCTGATGGCCGATGACACCCTCGTCCTGCAGGACACAACCGGTCTCCTTGGAGACGCACACGCTCCCACACACACACACACACTCACACAGAAAGGCACGTACACACTTGACAGTGAAAGTTTCATATGCAGGCACATCCTCTCACACTTAACAAACACACTGCCCTGCGCGGACACTCAAGCCCACTAGGGGTCCTTACACATAAAACCCACGTACACACTGTCTCTCCGTCGTGTCTCCTGCGGCGTCCAGTGATAGATGTGTAGTCAGTAGCACTTCCTCAGCTCCACCACACACACACACACAGGTTTGCATCCAATTTGCATGTAGACTTATTGCCCCCCCCCCCCCCCCACACACACACATACATACACAACCCTCCCAGTAACTGACAGTTTGTCAGACTCAAACCTGCCCCTGGGTTAAATCCATTTTCAGTGCCACCACCACCCACTCTTTCCCTCCATCCCTTCGCTTTTCTTCCTCCTTATCCTGCTCTCATCTTCCACTCTCTTATCTCTCATCTCTTTTATACCCCCCCCCCCCGGCCACTTCTCCACCCCCACCCCCCTCCCTCTTGTACCATTGGGATGTGCTTAGCATGTCTTTCTTGTACAGGACCTTACACTGTCCACGTTGCCTCAGGCCATCTCCTTCTGCTCTGCACACACACACACACACACACACGCACACACACACACACACACACACACGACATTGCTCTAACATGCTGTTGCTGTGACCTATGGAGCTCAGAACGTGTGCATTTGCTTTCGCTCATGTTCGGAGACGCCGGGCTCTCCGGTTATCAGTGGGATCCAGAGACTCTCACACTGAGCTGAATATGATACTTGGAGTAATTAAAGTCAGGGCTCCTGCCTCGCAAACGATTTTCTCGGCGCGAGAGACTGTTGCGTAACAAGATGGAGTGTGGCTGATCTCGGCCGTCAGCACATGAAATACGGTGATTTGGCAAAGTGGAGGTCGTCTGAATATTCAGGCGCGTTAGGGTGGAGCGGTGTGTGTGTGTGTGTGTGTGTGTGTGATATTAAATACACTGGCGCTTCCTGCAGTGACAGTGTGAAAGTCAGAAAGGCAAAACATCTCTGACAGTATCGACCACCCCGATGTGATTTTACCTGCGCTGAATAAAGAAAGGCCTGGAAGAATCTTCTCAGTTGAGAACGTTCAGCATCATCTGGACAGCCATGTTTTCAGGGGAGTGAAGAAGACAACCGGCCTATTGATGAAAACAGGTTACGTCATCAGGTCAATCAATAGACTGAGAATAATCTGTTTTGATGAGTGACAGATAATGCACCTCGAACCCAGAGTAAAACTGCAGCCTAGAGATGGCGCTCTATCAAATGACAAGGTCACCAATGTTTTTCCTAATTTCTCCTAATTACACGAGCCGCAGTAGTTGTTGTCGCAGCAGACGTGTTGACTTTTTAAACACGGATTACATTAATGACGGCCGTGATGCGTTCAGGCGTGCCACAGGCAGGCGCACTATGCATGCTGGCTCGCTGGCACGCCGTCAGAGGCGTGATTAATTACACCTGTGTCCTTCCTGCCATGACAAGCCAAAGTGTTTGCTGTGTTTCAGGACGTCAACGCGGGTCCCAGGTAAGAACGTCAACACCAAAAAACGACAATCTGCTTAATATGGACACACTATAAAAACACAAACACAACGTTTGCCAGTGAAATCACATTAAACCTGTAGTTTATGAGAAGTCGCAGGAAAATGACATATGTTTAAAAACTGCATTTAAAAGAGTTATGTTGAATTCTTTTGTATTATTATTTTTTTTAATCACATATGGTCACCTGATCCTCACCTGTAATATCATGTCTCTGTTTGTGCGCTCGCTTTTCCTCATTTACAGGATTAAGAGTTGTGTTGTTTGTTTGTTGTTGTTAAGGTAGTGGCTTAGAATCCTTAATAATCCTTATTGTTGAAAAATGTGTCTTCCCCTCCCAACCACCAAAAAAAAAAAAAAAAATACCTGAGCAAATGAAACCAGACCTCTCTTATGCATTTTTCATAGAAAGATCCCCTTTTTCAGAATTTCCCATCCTGCCCTGCAGGGTCTGTGCACGCTGCAAAACACCATCATCATCTGATCTGCCCATAGCAGTGTAATGATCTGTTTGGCATGTCAGCGCCATGGCTCTGACTCCGCAACGCGATATATGAAATGTTTACTCAACTTCCCCCGCACGTCTGATTGTTCATGCAGAGACGCAGGCGGCGAGAATGAGTGAGGATACGGCGCTGATGGTTGCCGCTGCCTCCCGCTAATGATGCCGGTTGATGATAACGACGGTGGCAGCGGCGGCGATGATGATGCAATTGCTCCGAAACAACCTGGGGAGGTCCCAGGAGCTGTTGTTGTTTTTAATGAGGAGAGGAAGGGAGATGAAGTCAGTGAGCCAGAGGTTTGAGGATGAGACGGAGAGGGCAACAGTCAGGATGAGGAAATGAAAGCATTAATAAGGGAAGACAAAACAGGGAGTTACGAGCCCGGAATATGAAAGTCGCCAATATATAGCGAACAATGGGTATTGTCATTCCCGCTCCATCCTTGCCTGCCCCCCCTAACCCCCCCGCCCTTAAGACGTTTCCTCAGGTCGCGGTTGGTTGTGCTGATTGTGTGAGCCGAGCAGAAGAATAGGACTCTTTCTCCGTCTCAGTCCGTCTGATGCTCTGATGGGACCCCGGCCGCCCCGTCTTCATATAGACCAGCTGATAATACTAATAATAACACAAAACACTGGTGTCTGGCTTGGGCCCTGGACTGCCCCCCCCCCCCCTGCCCCCCCGAGAGACAGAAAAGACAAAAGGCGTGAAAAGGAGATGGAGAGATGGAGTTGAAGGATTCATTTAAAAGCGGGACAAAGCGTTGAGTGCGTGACAAAGAGAAGCTTAAAACTGTTTCAGTTTTAAGATGGAGGCAGAGGCGCGTGACCTCTGGTTGGACGAGACGGGCGGACGTGCAGACGTGGAGCAGGAGAACATAGCTGCATGTAGTGGTAGCAGGTGAGTGTGGAGATGCTGGTTCTCCCTCCCTGTTCTCCACATGCCATCAGTCGAGCTGAGAATAAACACAATTAGGAGCTGACCCTTATAACTGCTGATTTTTTTTTTTTTTTTTCAAAAGATCTAGGCAGCCAAGTTCCTCGTCAAAAATTCTGGACTTGTGTATTTATCTTTCTTTTTTTTTAATTCCCCCGCACAATCACATCATGAGACTCTTGGCTCGCTTTTGCATGAGTGTGTGTGTGTGTGTGTGTGTGTACACACTGCATGTGTTGGACCACGAATGAAAACCATGTTTTCATCTTTGTCCAAAATAAAAGAAAAAAAGAAAAGAAAAGAAAAATCCCCAGTCGGTTTTCGAACAGTAGGAGTACGGCAAACAAAAGAGACTGCGAGTGCATCGTTTGCATTGTAATTCATCAGTGGGAGCAGGGAGAAATCATCCCGTTCCCAGCCAGTAATGGATTCCCAGCCACCGCCATCCCAACCAGAGTGGGGGCGCCGTAAACAAACCCCTCAATTTACACTATGCTAATAGGACATAATAAGGCAGAACCAACAGATGTTCCAGAACTCCCGCGATTTCGTCGCTACTTCATTCTGAGCCTGCTAACTAACTCGGCCCTCTGATTCCCATACAACTCTCCCAGGTTCCCATATGTATAGCGCCACCACCTGCCTCGGTGTGTGTGTGTGATTTTGTCTGAGCTGCAGTTTTCCTTATTACCTGCAGAATAATCCTCACCTCAGGTCTGATCCTGGGCTGAGCACGACTCAGGGGGATTTATATTAGGAAACGGGCTGCTAATCTGATGTGCCCCCGAGATTGAGAGAATGGGAGCGTTTGGGGATGATGATGATGATGATGATGATGATGATGATGATATCGATCCATGTGGAATAATGAGGGCGATACTGCTGGTACAGTGGTGATGAAGATAAGGCTGAAGATGAGTGCAGGGGTGTCACAGATAATGATGATTATAGCCTCAGTCCAGACCGAACCCGTCTGCAGACACAGTAAACAAAAGGCTACAGCCTCAGGACAGGTACAGATCAATTCAGCATGGTGGAGCTGTAATGCTTCACCTCCTGAGAGCCTCCAGGACAAAAGAACTTTTATTTTTATATATATATATATATATATATATATATATATATATATATATATTCTACAGTGGTTGTTTTCGTGCATCTGCATTTTTTGAAGTGAACCACTAGGGCGGCGCTCATGTCCCCCGCTCCCTCCAGGTCGATCTCAGTCGCCGCTTGATTTATTATTCCCACTTTTAATTCACGAAACCAGCGCGCATTCAAATAAATATGTCAAACATGTCCTCAGTCTCTATGACGTCTGTGTCCTAACTTCAAAAATAAAATTAAGCTCGATGCTTATTTACACAAATCAAATCTGATGATGGCGATGATGACGATGATGATGATGATGATGATGATGATGATGATGGCGGCGAGAGTGATTAAAATTTTGATGAGGAACATGAGGGTGATGACGGGGACAGTGCGCTCTGCGGCTGATGTTTTCATCTGATGTTGATTGTATTTATGTTAATGATGATAGTGATTGCAGGAGGATGAATAAAATGGAATAGAATAGAATAGAATAGAATAGAATAGAATAGAATAGAATAATGTATGTGTATATATACATATACATATGGTGGGTCAGTGGCGTTTCATTACATCACTTCATCATTGCTGAATCATGTTGTTAAATGGGACGTGTCATTGTGTCTGTGACCTCCTCCTGCTCGCTGCCTCGCTGTGATGATTAACAGTGACGGCTCAGTGCCATTCACCGTGACAGACACCATGACGTAGGGGTGTAGAGGCCGAGATGACAGCGGTGATGAAAAGGTCTGCGAGACGGCGATGACGCCGCTGATGGTGTGAGAATGAGGAGGACGGAGGTGAAAAGGATGAACATCAGGGACGTGATTGTGCGCTGATGCTGATGCTGATGCTGATGATGATGATGATGATGATGATGATGCTGATGATGATGCTGCTAATCAGAAAGATGACACTGATGCTAGGAGAGGTTATATGGTGGATTATAGTAGTGTGATGAATGCGATGATGATGTTGAGTCATCACAATGATTAAATGACAGTGATGAGTAAACATCTCTCTCCCCATACTCACCGATCTTACCCGACTCCCCCGTAACTCTCCCTCCTCCCTCACTCCATCTCTCTCTCTCTCGAGGAGTTTTGTGAGACGAGAACACTCCATTAAAATTCCTCCTCTGCCGGCATCTCTATGGAAAATGAAGACGGAGAGAGAGAGAGAGAGAGAGGATGAGGAAACATTATTAGCTCGCTTTTTTGGCAACGCTGTCTTTTGCTGGAATGGAGGGAGAGAAGTAGAGGAGGAGAGCAGATTCACCTGTAACTCACTCACGCAGACGCCTGAGAGCTGTTGTGTCCCAAATGAAGGGGGAGAGTGTTCATTTCCTCCATCGTATCCACATTCCCTTTGTCTGTTTTCTATGTATGGAGTGAATATGTGCACCTGTCCGGGTCTGGGTGTAGATGAGTGTGTGACTCCTCATATCTTTTCTTCCCTGTGTGTGTGTATGTGTGTGTATGTGTGTCCCTTTGTAGCCCATCATACGTGGGTGTTAAGCTTCAGCAGATAAAAAAAGGGCCTTATACCGTTTGAAGAGTCTAATCACAGTCTGGCCAACGCACCTCGCCTCATGAGCAGCTTCTTTTGGCTCATTCCTCTCATCCGTGATTACTGAAGGAGATGTTAGGGGGAGTACGGGGGTGGAGGGGCTTCGCCGTGTCCTTTGCCGAGCTTTGTGTTGACATCCTTCATAACTGCTGCACAGGAAGTCCGTGCCTTCTTGTAGGAGCCTCTGAGCAAAGCGAGCGTCTGCAGAAAGTGCAGGTGTGTGCAGTTTTATCCCCCTGTGTGGATGCAGGGATACAAGAGGCTGACATGTGGCACCAATCATCCCAAAGCCTGAGGTGAAGCCACAGACAGGAGGGGAGGAAGGAAGAGGTAGAAATGAATGTTTTTATAGATGGTGCACATCGCTGGATTCTACTCGCCGAACAGGGAACATGGTGCTCAGGAGCCTTTGTGTTTGTTTGTTTGTTTGTTTGTTTGTTTGTTTTTTATTAAAGAACAGGAGGAGAAGAGAAAATGATCGACACACGTTTTAATGAGATCGCTGTCTGTGACGACGACAATGAGATTTAAATGACAACAATAATAATAATAATATGAAGCGATCGGGGGAGTGGGGGAGTGGGGGAGAGAGAGAAATGGTGAGATGAGGATGAAAAGAAGAGATTGAGCGATGGGCAGAAAGAAGGATAATTGACGGGGGGTGGGGGGGGGGGGTTTAGCCGTCTTGAGGTGCGGTGAAGAGTATAGGCTGTGGCATCCACTGGTGGTGCTGCATACTCTCTGTTTGATCAAACGCACTTCAAACACCCTTACTGACACGCTCTTGCAGTGAGGTGGGAGACTGACACACACACACACACACACACATATACTGTACGTACACACTCATTGTGTGTGTGTGTGTGTGTGTGTGTGTGTGTCTGTGTGTGTTTCCTGAGGAAAGTGTTGATTGATGTTTTGTTTCTCCAAAATGGGTCAACCCCATACAAAACAAGCCCAGTGACTACAGCGACTGTAAACCGGAGCTTCCTCGCTGCTCCCAAACCGGCGAGTAATGTTGATGAATGACCCCGTGTGTGTGTGTGTGTGTGTGTGTGTGTGTGTGTGTGTGTGTGTGTGTGTGTGTGTTTGTGCATAAGCTCCTGTGTGCGCTACGTCTGCTATTATCACCCCCTCCGACACCCTTTTCACCTCCATCCCGTTGTCCGCCATTACTCACTCTCTACGTTTACCTCGTTTCAGATCGTCTTTGGGTCGGCTTTGCTCCCATTGTGGATCTTGCTGCGCCTTAAAGGGCCGGTACGCCGGGGAAGCTCATTAGTGGCCATTAGCAGAGAGAGAGGGGTCACAGAATAGTTCCATCTGCGTATCACCAACAGCTCCCTGCAGAAACTCCAACCCTCCACTCATCTGGCTCCATCTATTTGCGCTTTACCTCCCACAGGCCGCCTCTTCATGCATGTTGCATGACGTGCACGCCGCCGCCACCGCTTTAATTCTCCTTTATTAAAATCTCCCCATGAAAGTTTGATGACGAACATTATTGAAGACCAGATTCCTGAATTATTGATCGGCAAGGTGGGAAATCTTTAGGGAGCAGATTAGACACAGGCCACAAACCTGTGTGTGTGTGTGTGTGTGTGTGTGTGTGGCTGATACATGTGCAGGACTATATACAGCATGCGAGTGTTCAGTTGAGCGTGTGTGAACGTGGGTAATTGATGATGCATGCTTGTGAGTGATCAAGCATGTGTGTGTTAGAGAGAGAGAGAGAGAGAGAGATTGTGTGTGTGTGTGTGTGTGTGTGTTTGTGTGTGTGTGTGTGTGTGTGTGTGTGTCTTCAGTACCAGCAAAGACAAGCATGTTCATGAGCGTGGCAGTAAGTGATCACTGCGCCTGGAGCTGATGGCAACTCACTAACGATTCTGCTTTTAGAGGATTATTTCAAACGCTCTCTGATGTTCCAGCAGATGCATCAGAAGTCACCAGCAATACAAAACCGTTGACCCTTTAGTTTCCACTTCCTGGTCTAAACGGTGGCGTGTGGCGGCGCGAGCAAGAGTTTGTTTCCCCAAATCCAAAATACCAGAACTTAAAAACTGACTGGTGAAGAGATGTTTTGAAACCAGTCGCTAGTTCCGTCCATCAACAAGCCAAACATCATGGCTGATTACTTCCACCAACCCATAGTAGTATCAGTTAATTACCTTTATTATCAGGAGCCCTTTTATTGTTCTAAATGAAAGAGTCATTTTAAACTGATTCTTATGTAGCAGTGTATTGAGAACATAATTACTGTTTCAGATTCAGGCTCATATAGCAAACCGCGCTAATGGTTCTTCGACTCATTTAGAGAAGACTGCAGATGGTTTCCCAGTCACGTCTAATGCTCGTTAGTCAGACGCGGCTTCAGCATCCAGCTGCTGCTGGCTGGTCCTGATGTGTTAACCTGTGTGCGTCTGTGAACACATATACAGTACAGAATGAATGACTGTTTGATCTTTGGTCCAACTTGGCGTTTAGTATCTAGCGTCTTGATAAATGATCAACAATAATCGTTAAAGTTATTTCAAAACAATGCTAATTTATGTTCTTACTCATGCATGCACACTGTGTAATACTGGCTTTGATGGGTCTCAGCCATGAGCCAACGCACAAGACTCCGATCACATCTTTTACACCTGGCAGTAAAATGCTAATTAGGCCCCAGTCAAAGTGTGTATGTGTCTACTCCTCCAGAATTAGCCTCGTCATTGGTTTAGCTATAATAACACAAGCGACTGAGATTGAGGTTGGGTGTTTTGGACCGTTTCAGCCAAGTTGGCCACATAAATAAAAGAAAGAACTTGGAGTGGGTGTTGGGTGAACCTCCTGTTAGTGGGTTTTTGTGGTGACGGCATAATAAATCCACCTTTTACCTCAGCGCTGCTGAAAGGGAATCAAATAGCCCATATGTGTCACTTACTGTTTATTTAGGAGCCATCTTTGTCACCGGGCCCTAAACACGCTCTTACCACGGTGTCTGGGGAGCCACTTTAACAAGCGTCTCGGCGTTGTTGATGACTTTGTTGTGTCACGTGATGTCCCTCTGTGGTGCTACCAACTCCATCCAAACTGTTTGCTCATGGTATTCTCTTATTATAGGCAGAGCATGAACTCATATGCTGAGAAGGAAAGTTTAGGGATAATCCAATTTAAATACCTCTGGGCGCCCGCTGCAGATCAAATCCTTCCCGGTTATAGGTCTGGTGCCAGGTGCTCACCCTCAAGCCACAGTCACGGTTCAGCTTAATGCTGCCTTCAGATGTTGATGTCCCCTTTTTTCTTCTTGTTGATACGAACCAGATGTGGAGGGGTTAGTGTTTTTGTATCCTTGTTTGAGTGCCCGATTGGCTCTGTTGATACGTTTTCTCATATTTCGTGTTATTTACCGTTTACTTTTCGTTGTGATGTGGAGCAGGTTCAGCCTTTACAAAAAACAAAACCAAAAAAAAACACAAACACACTTCAATAACATCACTGTCAATGTCTGTGTGAAAATATGAAAGTAAAGGAATTATTCAAATGTGAACGCGTGTGCATGAATTTGCACACATTGGCTGTGGTTGTGGGTTTGGATGGATGGGCGTGCACAGCGGCGTACCGCTGGGAGCGCACAATAAACCCGTGACGATTCCATTACAGATGCTAAATTTATAAATCGTTCTAAATTTACTGCGGAGTTGAAAACGAACCCCTCTTTACCATGCAGATATATGACTGCATGAGCATCATGTGCAATGATGTTGTAGCATGGTTGTGTAGCGGCAGGTTTCTGTGGCGTCTGTGTAAAGTCCTTCAAAATAAAAGAGAGGCATCAAAGTCGTACTTCACTGTTAGAGTCTCTTAACGTCTGTTTTGGTCGTCCTCCCTGCTGTTTCACTGATTTATTCATCAATTATCTGTTTTTCTTTTTTTACTCGTAAGGTTTTCATCTGTTATGGCAGCAATAACAACAACATCTATTAAAAGACAAGAGATGAATTATTAACAACGAACGTTGTGAAGATGTTGTGTTGAAAATGTTTCACCTCAGACCAGAAACGAAAAAGCAGGATGTAGCTGAAACTGATTTGTTGATATTCTTCCTCATGATAAATCCATAAAGCAGAGCCAAGTTCAAATGAGCTGCAGTTCATATTTACAGTGCAGTTTTATTTTAACATCCATACTGATCCATATAAAACATTCATTAGGCCAGTGCATGGAGATGATAAATAAAAGCCCCTCTCATCTCACACAACAAACTAATGAGGCGAACATGACCAAAACAAAAATTAAGATCATATCAAAAATTTTAATTAAAACAAGAAAGGGGTGGGGGGGTGGGGGTGGGGGCAGCCAGTATCACAGCAACTGCCAGCAAATCCTGGACCGCTCACCATCTGATAATATGTACTGTATATTTATTTATTTATTTACCATGTTCCCATGAAGACTTTTACACACACACACACACACACACACACACACACATATATAGACACACACACACACACATATATATATATAGACACACACACACACACACACATATATACACACAAAGTGTGTGTGTGCGTGCGTTTCCCTCTCCTTCTCCCCCCCCCCGCCCATCTGCCGAGGAGAGAACTCTTTGAACTGTGAACCAATGAGCATCACAAACAGCGGCGAGATGTTGCTAGGAGCGATTCCTTCATCCAGCTGTAGACCTGTGCTTAACACACACACTCACACACACACACACACACACACTCAGTACACACTTAAAAGTGCCAGTGTCTGTCTTAAGGCCATCCTGTCAAAGTGATAGACAGTTTATGGACGTAACCTCTGCCTCCTTGTCTCTCCCCTCTTGTGTGGACCAGGACCGCGTCGTCTCCTTCATGCATTGCAACACGTCTCCCTCTCCCCCCCCCCCCCCCCCCCCCCCCCCCCCCCCCCCTGCATCTCTTCTTTTTTCTATCTAATGCATAACGACAGGCTGGATGTATAATTCATACCCTCTCTGCCTGCCATGCTCCTTTTTGTGTGTGTGTGTGCGAATGTGCGTGTGTGTGTGTGTGTGTGTGTGTGTGTGTGTGTAGCCACCATTACTCATCAGCCCGAGAACACACACTTCACCCAGAGATGCAGCGAAGCACGAGCAGGTCATCTGAGTACATGTGAGTTCATGCGCACATGTGTGTTTACATTGATATATAAATCATGCATAGTCGTGGGAACGCTCGCGCGCTCGCTGGCTTTTCTATATGTTTCATTACGTGGCGCATGTGGGGTGAAAGGAAGCGTGGGCAGAAGATGTTTGACGTCTGTTTTCCTTTGGTGTGTATGCGGGCTCGGGGACTCGTGTTTATCCTCGGCGCCGCTTCTGAAACGGCGAGAGCAGGCCGCCGTTTGCTCTCTGAAGGCAGACATGCTTCTCTGAGCTCGAGTTTCTCTGAAATAGAATTTGGGAGGGCGAGACCCACCTCTCTTCTCCACTCAACCGTGCACTTACTCATCCCCTCTGGGGAGGAGAGGAGGAGAGGGAGAGCGAGGTGCAGGAGTGGGAGGACGGGGAGAGAGAGAGGGAGGATGAGAGAGGGGCGTAAAGTGCAAAGAAGGGAAGAAAGAAGTGAAGAGGAACAAGGTGGGGGAAATGGAAAGGGGTGGCTGGTTACGTGCGAAAGTGTATAAAGTACATATACAGTCATATACTGCAGTTTTCCTCTGTTTGGTATTTCCAATAACACAAAATCTACTTCAACTTTGTCTACTTTAATAAGTAAATACTTCAAAACAGAGCAGTGATGCTCGGGGCCGAACGAGATGACATGACACTGTCTGTCTGTCTGTCTGTCTGTCTGTCTGTCTGTCTGTCTGTCTGTCTGTCTGTCTGTCTATCTATCTATCTATCTATCTATCTATCTATCTATCTATCTATCTATCTATCTATCTATCTATCTATCTATCTATCTTTGGGCCCCGTCATTGGCTTTGAATGACAAATGTTTCTTTATATGAAGCAGAAAATCGTGTCCAACAAATCACACAACATAATAACCTAATAAAAAAAAAACAACCGCTGCTCTATAGCTTTTATTTAAAATAGAACTGCATCTTCAGGAGGAATGAATTGACTTGATGCACTGACTGACAGACTTGACAGAATCGCAATATG
>JAFBJQ010000419.1:196566-264572 GCA_016785345.1 Trinectes maculatus
GCATTGCTGAGTGTATTAAAAGCAGAAACAGGCCTGTCAGTGCAAGGTGAAACAATTTTCACCCAAGCCTGGTCGACTCAAGTGTAATAATCCTTCCTCTTTCCCCGCAACAGTGCATCTTATATTATTGGAAAAATTCCTGAAATGAGCTCAAAATTCTGCAATAACAGGAAGTAACCTGCACGATGGCAGGATATTTCTCATTTTATTGAAAAGTTTGGAGGCTGCAAATGAGATTAAAGCTCTACTTGATACCATTTGTGCTTTTTTTTAAGGACGTTTTTAGGAAGTCTGTAAAAATTACAAGGCCATTTTAGGATCCCCAAAAAAAACTGCAGCATTTTTCCAAACCATTTATCTTCGAGGCAAAAAAAAAAAAAACATGTTGTCACCAACAACAAACATCTGTACATTCAATCTTCCGGTGTATCTGGCAGGAAGCGGAGGGAAGAACAGAAATATCCAGAGAAAGATCCATCAAAGGGAGGAAAAAGATGTCCCCACCCCATCATCACCGCACCCCGTTTAGAGTTTCCCTGTCAGTGTAACTAAATAGCTTTCTATTTAATGGAAAGCAAACAGAGGGGAGAGGGAAGACGGAGAGGATGCATCCGAATAAGGCTGGATATTGAAAAATAAATCTGCACGCCGCGCCGCTCGCTCCGAGAGACAGCGGCTTAAAAAGTGTCTCCAAGTCAATTTAGTGTTCCCGTGCCAGTGTAACTAAATAGCTCCCTACTCTATTGACAGAAAAAAGTCTTGGAGAGGCTGAAGAGGCAGGGAACGATGCGATGAGCGATGAGTCGAATGAAAAAGCGAATCGCTGGAGACTCGCGGGAGTCCTCTCAACCTCGTTTATGAGCGCTGGTATTTACTGCCGCTATCAGACGTGGATTAGCGGCAGATCACACAGGCTCGTCGTTGTTATCTCATTCGCTCGCTGCGTATTATTAAATCATCACTCTCCAGGAGAAAGCTCCCGTCTCCCACTTCTTCACATTTTCCAATGACTAATAATAACGTTGTTTCAAATCGCGTTGTCATGTCCAATATGTCCGCTTGTCTTGTTTGGAACATATGTAATGGGTAGTGTCAGTATGTGCGTAGCTGATTCTATAAAATACTGGTGTTGTGTTTATAGGTGTGTGTTTTGTGGGCTAATATGTTGAGATTATGTTGTTTTGTTGTGATCTGGATGATGTGGGGCGTCCATCTTTGTTTGCTTCTTCAGGAACTGTGAGTATTTTTGTTTTGCAGTTCTATACCTTCAGATTCTGGGAGAGTGGACTCTCTTCCTTCACGTTGTTTTTACAAGTTGGAGTATTTTAGGAGGAATTCAGGACAATGTGGAATTTCACCCCGGTGTAAAATCGATAACGCAAAAACAAAGATACACACCGTACCTGTAATAATATTAGACACCACCAGGGGAAATCTCAGGTTCAACAAGTTGACCAGGTTCAAACCAGTCTGATCCTGGCAGTGTTTCGATTCCCTGTAACGCACACATGTGCACATGAGGAGGAATGTTGAAAGGAATTAGTCAATGACAATACTCAGAGGAGAACAACATGTTGGTTGGGGAGCAACGTGGAGGATGTGTGTGTGTGTGTGTGTGTGGAGGATGTGTGTGTGTGTGGGGGTGGGGGGGGTGAGGAGAAGGGAAAACAACAGAGGAAGAAGAAGGGAATCCATGCATCTCTCCGCTGGGAGCCACAGCTCCAGCGTTTCCTCCAAACCTTCAAGTCAGAGCCGTCTACTACATCTGAGAAAACACTGCTACACCCCCACATACACCCCCCCCACCCCACCCCCACCCTCAGCAACACCCCCACCCCCCTCCCCAACCCCTCTGTCTCTCAACACCCAGAACAGCTGTCAGATACCTCTGGACCCCTCTGGAGGGGAACTGTGTGTGTGTGTGTGTGTGTGTGTGTGTGGAACCACATGTCGTACATCTCGAGTGTGTATCTACACATGTTGGAGCATGTATGAGTTATTAATTGTTTTTTGGATTTAATATTATTAAATAGTCTCAGAATAACAACATCCGCTGTTTTGATAGTTAGTAACATAAACACATTTTGCATTTAAAACAAAAAAAAAACAAAAAAACATTGGATTTTAAAAATTATTATTATTTAAAAACTTTTTTTTTTTTTGCAGTGCAAACAGTAACCAGCTGAATTTCTTGGCTCTGACTTGGAGGCTGCTACATAACGAGCTCATTTGTGTTTCTCTCTCCCTCCATTTACTGTATTATCTAACATTCCTGATATTTCCTGAGCTGCGCCTTTTAATTTATAGAAACTGCTATTTCTGGCTGTGCATACGTCCCCTTGATGTCTTGCGATGGTGCATCAGTGTATCTTAAACATGCAATACTGTAAATCTGTATTTACTGTACTTTCTGCTGCATTTTCCTTTCGACTGGAGAATATGTGTGAGTCTCTCCGCTGCATAGTGTGTGTGTGTGAGTGTGTGTGAGTGTGTGTTCATGCGCGCATACAAATTGTGTATGCGCAGTCTGCATTATATAACGACCCTGGTTAACAAAGCATTAGTGGTCTTACTGTGCTTTCTGTCACTTTGTGTCTTGTTAGAGGCTGAGCTGCTTTAGCTCTGCTCAGGTAAATCAATACACAATAGTTATTACCTTACAACACACACACACACAGACACACACAGACACACTAAAGCTGCAAAAGAAATCGCCCTGTCAGCAACGAGGTCCAATCAAGAACTATTTAAGATAGAAAGGGCTGTTAAGAAAATGCGTATGGTTGCACGTGTGTGTGTGTGTGTGTGTGTGTGTGTGTGTGTGTGTACAGTACTTTGGAGAAGAGCCAGAGAGAAACATTGTTGCTGCTGTTTACGAACGCTGCTGCTTGGAATCAGATGTTGCAGATGTTCTGTGGCATCAGACCACAGAACATCCTTTTCAAGCTAAAAATACCAGTTACAACCGAGTTCCAAAGCCTCCGTCTAAAGTTGTAAACTCCTAAAGTTAATTCATTAAAACGTTTTACAACAGCCGTTAACGTCTTCAGCAATACCTCCGCAACAAAACATTTCATGTTTTATTTCCGCAATTAGGTACAGCGTTCCGTGTAAAACGAGCGGAGCGGTTCACCAGTGTTGACAGGTAGTGTTCGTGGGGCGCCAGTGCAGAGAGCAATTAAAAATTCATACTGTGCTTTTTATGGAGATGAAACTTTAGTGTTATGCGCGGGCGGACCTCATGGTACTTTATGCGCAGTCCCACCGTAATACCACAATTTGTGTGTGTGTATGTGTAGGAAGAGAAAGTCAAATGTGTGAGCATCAGTGCAGCAGACTTACGTGCACGTGTTTGTGTGTGTGTGTGTGTGTGTGTGTGTGTGTGTGTGTGAGAGAGACGAGCGTTTGACTTCTAAAGACCTAAAAAGCCATGAATCAATACTGCTAATGAGAGTCTTATAGCTGGGAGATGAGGGATAGAAAACCTCTCACCCCGCTCTTTCAATTTGTTTTCCCCTCCTCCTTTCCCACCTTCTCTCCGTCCCCTGACTGTTTCTCTCTGTCAGTATGTTTCTTCGTTCTCATTCCACCTCCCACTTGTGGTTCACACCATCTTGTTCCCTTCCTTTCCCTCGCTCCATCCATTTCTTAGACCCACATGTAGGCGTCAGGTGGTGGTACGCCGTGCCGTCATCTCCTCTCACATGCACTTTGCTCCGCTCCTCCACTCTGCACTGACTAATTGAATATTCCGTCTAAACACTTTTCCGAGCGCGGAGGCATTTCTGCTACCATGAATCGGCAAACCCGACGCCAGACTCCCTGGACTCACAAACAGCCACTTATTCCCACAGACCATAACCTGCAATGCCAGAATCTTCATGCCTTAAAGGACCATACCGCACTGCTCCTGCACATTTTAGTTAAACCTCTACAAATCATGTGGACCTCATGATTTCTGATGACTTCCTGTGGATATTTTCCGCAGCACCTGGTCTCGGTCTTCAGAGTCGTCAATTAATGTACTCACGCTGTACTGGATTTAATTTCAGTCAGTGTTATATTAAGTGTGAGTGCATGTTAATGCAGATCGGATCACAGCGTGTGGCGAAAAGTCGTCGTGTCATCATCGGTGTAACGAGACTTTAAAAGCCACTTTCGGCAAATTTGCAGCATCCGAGCTGTGATTCGCGACGCGACGAGCTAATCGCCTCCTGCTCGTTTTTACGCGTTGCGCTAATCAAAACAAACACTCGAGACATTTGCAGATGTATCTGCGATCTGTGAGCATCAGTCACTTGTGCAACATGATGCTGCATGATCAATCCCGTCGGCATGGTTTGCAGGACGATATAAGACAGGACTGTGAGCTCAAATGTAGAAAACGGGCCGATATGGTCCTTTGAGGAAAAAGCAACATTGTCTATAAAGAACAGAAGGAGCTGCTGATTAGCACAGTCGGCGAGCGGTGAGATTTGAGGCGAAGAGACGACTGTGCCACACAAAAGTGAGGAGCATGTGATGAATGGCTGAGCGGGCACGGCACCATTTAGAGTTATTAATAATACACAGACACCGTATTGATCCGTGACACAGGCGAGGTTCAGCGCGGGCTGATATGCTCTCTCTGATATAGATTTACATATGGCCCCTTGTTCTCCTCTATGGATTGAGTGGCAAAGCTCGCAGGGCTTCCAAGACTTTGACTGATTGAGGCTGTCCAGCCCGCTGAAGGTGGGAGAAGAGAAATGGGGGCAAGGGTGGGAGAAAGATGTACAGAGGGTGTATGGAATGAGCAAGGGCGGAGGGGAGGTGCCCACCCGTTCCCAAATCAACCAAGACAACGTGCGCGGAGCTAAGTGGAGCCGACAGGTGTCAGCGGCGCTGTGAAGTCTCCCCAGTGAAGCTATCATGGGATGGAGCTGTCGGCGTTCAGTTCAAGCGCCTAATCATTTCCTCCCACTCCCACAACTTACAGCCCGTCGTCAACATTCATCATCCTCCACCAGACATCTCCGAGAGAACTTCTTAATTTATTGTGATTATCACGTTGTTTGCATATAAATCGTCGGTAATGGCGGCAGCCATGATTTGGTGGGAGGAGAAATAGAGGTTGAGTTTTTCTTTCCTTTTTTTTTTTTTTTTTTTGCATTTTCCATCGTTGCATTGAAGCGGATCCCACGGCTTAATTTCCCCGCTACTTTCACACACGCACACCCCCGGCATTAGCACGCACGCGCACACACGCGCACATGCACAGGCCATCTTCTTTTGCACCATGAAGGCACGTGCAGGGGTCCAGGGATCACCCAGAATGCTTTGCCCCGCATTGTTGAGCTGCTCCTTTCAGTGCATTAGAGGGGCTGAGAGGCTCCTCTTTGCCAAAAGATGGGTCAGGCCCTTTCACTGCCAGCATCCTTCTTTCACCCAGGCCTCTGTCTCCCAGGGCAACTCTCTTTCTTGTCCTCTGCATGTGTGTTTATCTGTGTGTGTATGTGTGTGTGTGAGAGAGAGAGAGAGAGCGAGGAAGAGCGCAAGTAAAAGAGGAACATGAAAGGGAAAAGCAGGCTGCCAAACCTTCTCCAGTTTCCTCTCCACGCCTAATCTGATTGGCTCCTCTGGTGCTCTGACGGTGAAAGGACATCAGGATTGGATGGTTCTGGCAGGAATCGAGCAGGCAATGGGCAGGACTTGGCCGGGAGTGTTTGGGATGAGGCAGGAATTTGGGTAAATTTCCGACCCTATAGAACTCTTTCTGGGAATCATCAAGTGTATGTCGATGCGTCTGTATAGTGTGTGTGTGTTTAGAGCATCATTATAGCCTCGTTAGTGTGTGTGTGTGTGTGTGTGCGGATTTGCGGTTTTGCACAAGCATCCTGTCAAACTGAAAGGCTGAAGAAGCCTCAGATTTTTAGGGGGGGAAGGGGGGGTGGGGGGATAAAAGAACAGAAAGGCCAGGGGAGAGAATGAGAAAACTATCTCCGTTCACCCGATTTTAGGATTAGCGAGAAAAGTAGGGTTCTGTTAGAAAGGGAGGAGGAGCTGGAGGGTGAAAGAGAAAAGAAGAGAAACACGGGGAATTTGAGATGGAGAGAGGAACAATAAGTCTGGATCAAATCCGGATGAGCAACCAAATCAAGGGGGGATTTTGGGGGGATTTGGATCCAGTTAATCAGCAGGTACATTTACAAGTGCTTGACCAGAGGAAAACTCTCCCAGCTTACCCACTCTTTATTTATACACTTTGTTCAAGAGGTCAAGTAGCTCATGCTAATGAAGAAAAATGCTAAGATAAAGGATCACGAGTTGGGAATGAGTGCAGGAAGCTGGAAGGGTCTAATCGCTTTAAACGTTGATCGTTGATCTTCTGTTATTAAATCAACGTGGTTAAGAGTGACGTCAAGCAAGAAACGTTTCTGTGTTGGAGTTTATGTGTGTGGAAAAACCAAGTGGAGGAGGAGGAGGAGGCGAATGTGGCCACTAGGTCAAAAGTATGTCCGCATACTTTTGACCTAGTGGCGCTAGTTTCCCCTGGCGCTCGGCGCCGAACGTTACACGGTAAGAATTTACCTTTGTGCGTTTGTGCGCAGGAATAATTGCGGCAAAGTAAACAGTCATTAACTCTGACACGAGCAGAATAAGCCACAAGACGTTTCCGACAGCAAACAGTCCAAATCCAAACAGTGAGAGACGGGAATAAACGGAGAGAGAGAGAGAGAGAGAGTGGGCGGGAGGGGGGGGGGGAAGCAGGTGGGCGGGAGGGGGGGGGTGAAGCAGCAGAAAGGTGAGGGGGGGTAAGGATGGAGGACAAAAGGAAGAAGGAGCTGAAAGCAAATGAATAAATAGGAAACAGGCTCGCTAATTCGGCAGAAGAAAGGAGCAGGGATTAGGACGTGTGCAGAAGTGGAAGAAGAGAGTGGGAGAGGAGAGAGAGAGAGAGAGATGGAGAGAGAGGTGTGTGTGTGGGGGGGGGGCGAGGAAATGAGAGAAACAAAAGACCTCACAGTGTTTGGAGAGCTGCTGGGCATCCTCAGAGGAAACCAGAACAGACTCCTTTGTAGTTACCAGGGAAGCTCCTCCAGGTCTTCATGGATGGTCCCTGAATTAGAGGGTCCTGAAGGTCGCTCTCCCCCCTTCTCTCTCTCTCTCTCTCTCTCTCTGTGTGTGCCTGTCACTGTCTCCATCTTTGCGTCTCTTTAAAGCCAACAAGCTCCATCACTTTATCTCTCCGGCTCTTCACCTTTTCTCCGTATCCGTATCTCCACTCCCACACAAACATTATCTGTAACACAAACACACACACACACACACACACAATATAGTGCCACAACTGAGGCGGGCTCAAACAGGTTTCCCAGAGATGGCTTTCTCTAAGCTCCATCTTTTCTTCTTATTCATCTTTCTCTTCTTCTTTTGCTTCTTCCTCCCTTTTCTTTGTCTGCCACAGGCTAAAACATGAAACCCACAAACTGAGACTGACAAATTACTCTACATGTTCTCTGCTCTGCTGATTTCACCCTCTCCTCCTTTTTTTCCATCTCTTCATCTTCCCCCTTTCGAGCTGTTTCTCCCTCTGCCAGGTCAGTTTCAAACCCTGAAGTCAGACAATACTTATTACTTATAATAATTAATTATTTCCACTCGCTTTTGTTCTTGCTTTGTGCGACTGAAAGTCAAGACTCCCCCCCAAAAAAGATTCATTTCCAACGATATTAAAACAGGATGAGCTGAAAAGCCGTTTTGATTTATTGATGAGTCAGGCGAT
Source organism: Trinectes maculatus (assembly GCA_016785345.1). Classification (NCBI taxonomy): domain Eukaryota; kingdom Metazoa; phylum Chordata; class Actinopteri; order Pleuronectiformes; family Achiridae; genus Trinectes; species Trinectes maculatus. Next base: position 204,332 of record JAFBJQ010000419.1, read on the forward strand.
TAATGATTTATCCACAGTGTATAACAGGACTGAGCTAAAAACGACACTTTTCATGCTGAAGATAAGAGTTCAACCTCTGACGATCATGAGCTAAGCGTCATTCGGATGATTTGAGAACTTTGGTGTTGTTGTACTTGGGGAGGGGCGGGGGGGGCAGGTCAAATCCACGAGATACCCTAAATTATTTATTGCAACAGTCACATTTAATAATACACACACACACACACACACACACACAGGGGACACCACAAATCCCCTGGTTGGTATTTGGTTCAGCAGTAAAACTTGTTTTATTCGCGGGAATACTTTGTTTTCGTTGGGCCAGAGCAGGTCAGCTGCCGCCGTGAAGATTCCCGATCGCCCGACAGGTGACACTGGAATATGGGATATCTGAGACACTTGTTCGGGGAGAAAATGTTCCAGCAGTCGATGCTGTGTGTGTTTTTCTCAGGACAGCTGGCATATTGAATGGAGCCCTCTCCAACTATCCTCCACCGCTCCCACCCCCTCCACCCTCGAACGCCTCCTCCTGCTCCTTTTTGCTCCTTTGGCTGCATCCTTCAGCCCCATTCACTAAGGCTGGCAGGGTGGCATGAAGCGATCAGGAAGGGGAGGTGGGGTGTGGTGTGTGTGTGTGTGTGTGGGGGGGTGTTGGTGTGGCTCAGGAGCTGGAGCAGTATAAGCTAAGACGCCGCAATGAGGGACTTCCTGTTGTGTTGGGTTTGAGGTTTAGGGGTTTGGTTTGTGTGCATGTTGAATGTTAAGGTGTGTGTTGGTGTGATTTTGTCGGTACATACTAAGCACTGTTGTGGATCCACGTTGTAGTGTGTGTGTGTGTGTGTGTGTGTGTGTGTGTGTGTGTGTGTGTGCGTGTGTGTGTGTGTGTGTGTATTTACGTCTGTGTTTGAATGATCTACAAAGTTGTCTTTGTGTGCCACTCTCGAGTCTCTGGGAGTGTCAAACATCTTTGTGTGTGTCTGTCAAATGTGTGTGTGTGTGTGTGTGTGTGTGTGTTTGTAGCCTCCCCCACAGCTGTTTGTCTCATTGTATCAGTCCCAGCAGTAAGGGCATGTCTTCAGCTAGTCCCAGTCTGCCCATATGTCTGCCGTGATCCGTGAATAACTCTGCCTGCCAGTCTCAGACAGGGCCAGTCCTCTGCTGCACACCGCACACACACACACACGCACACACACACACACACACACACACGGGCGCTCACCCGTTCTTATTTATGCACACAGGTATTCGCTCATCCTCTGATGCGTACATTTATACACCCACACAAGTATAGACACAGATGTGCGCAGCCACAAGTTCAGCTCAGGTAGATAATTGAGGCGGGAACACAAGCACACAACTACTACACACGCCGCCTCAGAGCACACACACACACACACACACACATACAACCAAAAAAAAATCAAATCGCTCACAGATGGGTAATTGACAGAGGAATAGAGGCAAATAAACACATAAAAGCTTCTCACACACACACATACACACACACACACACAGACACACACAGACACACACACAAGGCAGCCCCTTCAGCATCACTCTAATTTTCCTCCAGGTTAGAGGACACTGGGGTGTTTGACATTGAACCCGAATATAGTCCCACGCATGAAATATCACGACGCAGACAGAAAAGTATTCAAGAAAAAAAAACCAAAAAACGGGCAGAATAAATTGGTGCCGGGACGAGTTTCTGCGCGTGGGTAGGTTTCTCCCAGGTCTGGTGTCAGGAGGAAGTTTTTAACACTCTGCACATAGTGACACTGTTCCCTTTGTCTCGCGGCATCACGCTCAGCATTTTTAGGTTTTCGAGTCGGAGAAATCATCGTCATCCAACACCAATGCAAATGATCTCCAATCCCGAGTACGGCAGGAAGGCAGCATGACCCTCACATTCCATCCTAGATGCTCTGATTGCCTATGATTGAGATTAGATTGCAATAAAGCATCACTCGCAGTGGACGACCTGTGATTTCCTCCTGCCCTTTGTCAGCTGTCCCGTTTGAGCTGCTGCTCATTATCATGGAGAGGCCGTCGACTGTTTGGGGAATCCGGAGGGGGGGGACGATGGAGGGAGGAGACAAGGAGAGAGAGAGAGGGAGGAAGGGGAGAAGGAGGGGTCGAATCAAAGCAAAGTTTGGTAAACTTTCCTGAAGGTCGTCTGACAGCATGGCGGGGACGGGCCCATGAGGGGGGGCAATCAAACGACAGCTTTGTCAACCAATCAAACGGCAGGCGCCGCATCATCTTCAATCGACAGAACGCGCCTGAGGAATGAAAGAAAGGAAATGCGAGGGAGCGCTCGTGGCGCTCTCAGAAGGTGGGAACAGAGAGATCCTAACCTTTATCTTTGTACTTTATCGGCGCCTTGAGCGACTTTGACCTCCACACACAGACACACACACATACAAATGCACTCTGTCCCCCGTCTTTGTTTTTCTCTTCACAACAACACATAGTAGGAAATTTAACGCTCCCACTCGCACACATGTACGCACACACACACACACACACACTGCGTTGGTACCATGGGGTTGTTTACATAAGGCCTTGCCCTGGGAAAGCACTGTCATGCCGCCAATGGTGCCAGCAGGGAAAGAGCGAATGAAAGAGATGGAGAGCGTGGAGGGGAGGGGGGGAGGTGGCGGGTGATGGAGGATAGCGGCTTCCTGGTCTGATGTGCTCACAGCCTCAGGGAGCAGCGCTCAGTCGGAATAAGGGATGAGGATGGATGGAGGGAAGGATGCAGAAAAGGAATGTGAGATAAAAGGGACGAGTATAGTCAAAGAAAATGTAAGCGAGGGAAGGATGGATTTGGATGGAGGGAGATACATAGAGTGTGGGCGGGGGGGGCGGGGGGGGGGGGTAGAGCAGAGCGATGCAGGCCAAACTAAGCAGAGCAGAAGAACGGACCAACGAGCGGAGAACAAAAGGGGTGAGGGAGGAAAGAAGAGCTGGAGATGGAGGAAGAACAAAAATTACCTTCACATGCACAAACAGACGTAGAGTAGTCTGGACCTTAATGTCCACACGTCTGCTTTCAATAAAGTTTATTCAGTCAACCAGTAGGGGGGGGGGGGGGGGGGGGGGGGGGGGGGGGGGGGGGGGGTTAGAGCAGAGCGATGCAGGCCAAACTAAGCAGAGCAGAAGAACGGACCAACGAGCGGAGAACAAAAGGGGTGAGGGAGGAAAGAAGAGCTGGAGATGGAGGAAGAACAAAAATTACCTTCACATGCACAAACAGACGTAGAGTAGTTTGGACCTTAATGTCCACACGTCTGCTTTCAATAAAGTTTATTCAGTCAACCAGTAGGGGGGGGGGCTATGAGGGGGGGGGGGCGACCTTCACATGCACAAACAGACGTAGAGTAGTCTGGACCTTAATGTCCACACGTCTGCTTTCAATAAAGTTTATTCAGTCAACCAGTAGGGGGGGGGGGGGGGGGGGGGGGGGGGGGGGGGGGGGGGGGTTAGAGCAGAGCGATGCAGGCCAAACTAAGCAGAGCAGAAGAACGGACCAACGAGCGGAGAACAAAAGGGGTGAGAGAGAGAGAGAGAGATTGGCAGGAGAGAGGGATGGAGGAACGAAGAGCTGGAAGAACAAAAATTACCTTCACATGCACAAACAGACGTAGAGTAGTCTGGACCTTAATGTCCACACGTCTGCTTTCAATAAAGTTTATTCAGTCAACCAGTAGGGGGGGGGGTTAGGAGTGGGGGGGGGTGACTGGTTTAGGAGTGGGGGGGTGCCCAAGGTCAAACCACTTAAGTGTGTCCCTTAGTCTTCTTATGAAACCTCACGCTCTCTCTCTCTCTCTTCCTGTATCTGACCTGCATATTAAAACACACACACACACACACAGAGAGAGAGAGAGAGAGAGAGGCATACTAAAGCAGGCAGGAGTGTATTGATTTAGCATGGTGTGCAGATTCCCACCACTGCCCCTATACGCAGATTAAAAGAGTGAAGGAAAGAAAACACACACACACACACACACACACACACACACACTGGCTCCCTCGTGCATGGACACATACACCTGTGCACGCGCTCAGTGAGGCTTTTCCTTTATCTTATCAGTGCGTGCAGTGCAGTGAGGTGTCGTCATTGTACGCGTGTATGTAGAATTAGTTCCCAGGTGTTAAGTGGTTTTGGCAGCGTTTTCTACAACAGGTGAGTTTAGGAGGTGAAGCGTTTTCAGGTTTCATCTCACACGGGTGTGTAGGAATGTGTGTGTGTGTGTGTGTGTGTGTGTGTGTGTGTGTGTACTGGACGTGTGCGAACAGGAGCATGTGTGTTTGCATAATGATCATACACTCATGCACAGCTTCCTGGGGTTCTCTGCATGCCAGCTGTTATCCCCGCTGGGAGACTGTACACACACACACTCACACACACACACACACACACACACACACACACACACACACACACACACGTCACACACACACACACGTCACACCCGCTCTGTTTCAGCATTATCAGTATCACACTGCTTGTGCGATAGTGTATCTTCCTGCAGGACCACCTCAAAGTGTAAGTCTTGAAGACTGTGTGTGTGTGTGTGTGTATGCATGTGGGTGTGTGTGCTGTGACATTGCGAGTTGTGTGTGATCTCCATGTTCCCTCTCTCCTCTCAAACCCTCTGCTCCCATGTCCCATTAGTGCGTCACCGGACCCTCAGAAAGATTCCGGCTGCTTCACCTCGCGTGCACCAGGGCTGTGGCACACTGACTCTGCTCGCTCCATTTACAGCGTTTATACTCATTCTGCATTTAAAAGCACTGAAATGGTGGTTTCCAGTAAACTGTGGGTTTAGATCCCAACCGCGGCTCCATTTTCCCTCCGCACAACAAGAACCAAAACAATCTTCCATAAACAGCCATGAAAACTGCCTCTGAGAAGTTTACAGCGACACCTGTTTGATTGGGTCGGGTTTTTTTGTGTGTTTGCTCCGAAAACCTCTGAAAGCAGTGCAATGTAACGCAAACGCCGACAAACACAATGGAGTGACAAGAAAACAGCAAGTTTGACAAAAGCTAATTTAGGGCTTTGCTGTGGAGGATTATCCAGCTCCTGCTGTTTTCATGTCTGTGAAGGTTGTTTTTTATTCCTCACTAAACAAGAATGACTGACAACAAACAGCTTTTTTTTTTAAACCACGAATAAATTTGCCAAAACTCTGTAACATATCTTTAAAGACCCGATACCATCAATACACCAAAATGATTGACAGCTGAGGCTGGATCGACCAGTTTGATTGACCAACCAGTAAACTTCTCTTCCCTGGTTCACGCTGTCTCTGGTTGGTTAAGAACAGCTAGATCCTGCTTAGTATTCTGTCCCACTTCCTGTCTTTGCCTTTGTACTTTCTCTCATATCCTGATCCAAAGCACTGAAAAAAAAAAGTAGTCTTATTTTGTGTCTCTTTGATAATTTTGTGTTGGTTGTGTTGGAGAATGTTGTGGGTTTAGTATCACAGAAACTTGCCAAAGTACAAGTCATCGATACACCACAGTCTAATTCTGGGCTGATTGAGTTAAGACTGTTGGGTTATTGAATTCTGGCGTTTTCAAGGATGAATTCCTGAAGTTTGTTCTACTTGAGAGAAATGCTGAACGTTAAGATTCGGGTTGAACTGTGCAAAGGTTTCTTTTTCCTCTATTCTCTTTATTCCTCCCTTCTTCCTTTTTTGTTCCCATTAGTCACGGCACTCGAGGGACAATTAGTGGCCGAGATAAATGCGACATTTACTGTGAGACCTTTATTTCACAGCAGAGTTAAAACAAGCAGACATAAAAGATTCTTTCTTTCTTTCTTTCTTTCTTTCTTTCTTTCTTTCTTTCTTTCTTTCTTTCGTGTTTTGTCGTCGTCTGCTGATGGAATCGGGGAGGGTCACACCATCACGCTAAGATCAGTGTAACATGACATGGGGCTTTTTGGCCAGGTATTACTAGCCTACAGCATTAAGGTCGCTCACCTTCACACACAGACACGATCAGGATCCAACCATAATAACTCCTGTGTGTGTGTGTGTGTGTGTGTGTGTGTGTGTGTGTGTCTCTCATGTAAAGAGTTCAAATGTAAAAAGAAAATTGGTGGAAGAACAAGTCAGAATCCAGTCAGCCAAACTCTATTTATAAACCTCAGGGTGCTGATTGGACAGCTCACGGCTGCTCTTCTCCTCATTGGCTAGAAACACATGAAAGAGTCAGAAAGCATGCAGACTCGCACGCACGCTCGTGCACATGCTTGCAATACACTCACACACACACACACACACACACACACACACACACACACACACACACATTCTTTCTTTCTTTCTTTCTTTCTTTCTTTCATGTTTTGTCGTCGTCTGCTGTACGCTGATGGAATCAGTGAGGGTCACACCATCATGCTAAGATCAGTGTAACATGACATGGGCCTGTTTGGCCAGGTAATACACAGACACAATCAGGATCCAACCATAAGAACTGTGTGTGTGTGTGTGTGTGTGTGTGTGTGTGTGTGTGTGTGTGTGTGTGTGTGTGTGTGTGTGTGCGTCATGTAAAGAGTTCAAATGTAAAAAGAAAATTGGTGGAGGAACAAGTCAGAATCCAGTCAGCCAAACTCTATTTATAAACCTCAGGGTGCTGATTGGACAGCTCACGGCTGCTCTTCTCCTCATTGGCTAGAAACACATGAAAGAGTCAGAAAGCATGCAGACTCGCACGCACGCTTGTGCACATGCCTGCAACACGCACACACACACACACACACATGCGCCCATGAGCATGCACAGATACTCCACCAGCTTATGCATGCATGTCTTCTAATTAACATCCAACCCCCCTCGCCCCCTCCCCCCAGCTGTAACGTACAGTACAGGCTAACAATCAATTCATCTTCTCCTTGTCTCACACACACACACACACACACACGCACACACCACACACACACACACACACACACACACACACACACACACACACACACGCATACAAACACCTCTGCTAATCCACTACGTGTTTGCTGAGAGGCATCCCCCCTTCTCTCTCACACACGTTTCTCCATCCCTTCATCACTCCCCCATTAACACACACACACACACATGTACACAAACACAAACGCATGCACACACACACACGCACACTCACTCTCTCACTCTCCTCCCAAACTGCCTCAAAAGAAAAGAATTTGAAGCCTTATAAATCTTAATACTTTTTGGGGATGGCTTGGGGGTGTGTGTGTATGTATGTGTGTCTGTGTGTGTGTGTGTGCGTGCATGCAACACTGTAACACTGTATGTGTTACAAACCTTCAAGTCTGGAAGCACTGTGGCAGGTTGTGCAAGTGTTTGTGGGCAGGTTGCTTGTGTGTGTGTGTGTGTGCGTGCGTGTGGGTGCATGTGTGCGTGGGAATATGTGGCAAAGGGAAAATAGGTGGGGGTGTTCAGGCTTGGGGAGAGAGGGAGAAGCTGCAGCGTGTTTGCACGTGCACGTGTGCGTGTGCACGGCGGGCGTGCGAGAGGCGGTGACGGCGGAGAAACAGCCGCGCTAGCACTGCTTAATTAATCAACATCAAAAGACGGCATTAAAAATGAATGGAACCCGGAGCAACAGTTTGGCTAAAGTGAATAATTCAGGCGTGATGGAGCTCAGTCCGCTGCCCAACGTCCTATTAAGAACTCAAATCTTCTTGTTTTTTTTTTTTTGTATTTTTTCTTCTCATGCCCCTGTTTAGTCTCTGTTTGTACCAGTGCTGTGACGTCTGCTGCTGAGGATCAATGCCTGCTCAGCCGAGGGAACTTAAGGCAAACAACTCTCCGTCCACTTTTCCGCCTCGTCCTCCGCCGGAGCGGAACGCCATTAGTCTCACCGCCGACCACAGTTACGGGCCCTTAGCTCCAAATTAAGGCTCTATTCCTTTTTCAATTAATTGTATTCGAGGAAGTGGTTTTCAATTAAATGAAAAAGTCGCTGAACTCTGAGATGAGGAGATCTTTAACCTAAGTGAAAATCCATTCTCCTTTCAATTATTTAACTGTGATTTGAATATCTGCCGCCATCACATCGCATTCTAACCCAGATAATACGCACTTTAATAATTGATTAAGCGCTGTGTACTGTCCATCACCAGTTGTGACTGTTAAAGCCCAGGAAGATTGCCACCAGGCATCCATCCAGCATCTGTGCCCCCCCCCCCCCCCCCACCACCATTAATTTGTGCCTGAGCTGGATTAATGCAGCCTTCGATATTTATTATTTAATATTGTCATGACATAAATAAAACAGGCATCCTGTGGCTGTAAGTCTCTCTTTGCTCGTTGCCAAATCCGACACCGTCCTCGAGTCAGCTCAAAGCAAAGCAACATTTCAGTTTTTAGTAACACCTCGCCCCTGAAGGGCAAAACAACAGTCACCGACTGAGAAGTGCGGATGTTTGTGTAGCTGGCCACCGGGCCAGTCTGTGGTGGCGAGGAGGAGGAGAGACGTTGGAGGGATGGTGTCTGAGGGGAGGAAACTGAGGACTCGAGTCTTGGTGACCCGTCTCATCAGAACCAACGCACATGACTCACATGAGTCATGTTTCAGTAGAATGAACCCGCGTGCCTGTAGCCGAAGCAGCTTCTGTAAACTCGACTTTCATCTTTAGATCCAAGACACAGGCCAACAAGCTCCTCGGCTGTGCCGCATTTTCACTTGGTTAATGTTTTATTAACCTGCTCCCACTCCTCCAGGAGCCGCGGGAGAGCTGCGGCGTCAATCCACGACAAACCGAGAGCATAGAAACTCCTCAGAGCATTTTATATTTATCATCATCATCATCACTGTCATCGTCATCGTCATCATCATCATGTGTCTGTTTTCTATCGAATTCATGAAACTCCCATCTTATATTTTCAGCTTACTTTGTACATTTTCTGATCAAATAAAACCTTATTGTACTGTAGGAGAGAAGACGTTACAGTACATAGGGTACATAATGTGTGTGTGTGTGTGTGTGTCTGTGTGTGTGTGTGTGTGTGTGTGTGTGTGTGTGTGTGTGTGTGTGTGTGTGTGTGTGTGTGTGTGTGTGTAAGCTCCAGGGATGCAGTTTGGGGGGAAAAAAAGAAAGGCAAGACATCTGGAACAACAGTCTGGGTCTGTATCTATGGCGTCTATGTGCGTGCCCTTGTGTATGTGTGTGAGTGCGTGCGTCCCTGTGTGTGTGTGTGTGTGTGTGCGTATGAGTGTTTTACACAGCAGTCGACAACACGATGACGTTCACTTTCTCCCTAGGGTGAAAAAATTGGAAAACCATGGAGACGTTACAGTACATAGGGTACATAATGTGTGTGTGTGTGTGTGTGTGTGTGTGTGTGTGTGTGTGTGTGTGTGTGTGTGTGTGTGTGTGTGTGTGTGTGTGTGTGTGTGTGTGTGTGTGTAAGCTCCAGGGATGCAGTTTGGGGGTAAAAAAAGAAAGGCAAGACATCTGGAACAACAGTCTGGGTCTGTATCTATGGCGTCTATGTGCGTGCCCTTGTGTATGTGTGTGAGTGCGTGCGTCCCTGTGTGTGTGTGTGTGTGTGTGCGTATGAGTGTTTTACACAGCAGTCGACAACACGATGACGTTCACTTTCTCCCTAGGGTGAAAAAATTGGAAAACCATGCCAGTGTGTGTGCGCGGGCACATCTGAGACGTGTGTGTGTGTGTGTGTGCGTGACTGTGCACTATTTGCATTTACACTTACGCAGTGGCAAGTGTGTGTGTGTGTGTGTGTGTGTGTGTGTGTGTGTGTGGTAAAAGAAAAAAGGCTGGAGGCTTCATGTGTGTGAGTGTGTTTCTTTCTTTGCCTCCCTTAGCGAGTGCCTATTTCGAGATTGGTTTGAGGGTCAAGGTTTGGCCACCGGTGGAGAAAAGCTGTGTTCCCATTTAAAAGGGGGGAAAAAAAGAGAAAGAAAGAAAGAAAGCTCTCGCTCGCTCTCTCTTCACAATGAAAAGAAGACCAAACACACATCATCCTCTTAAAGCCTTAACCCCTGCTCTGCCTCGCAGCTCCATCAACCACCAGCCTCCCCAGCACCAATAAAACAAAGGAAATAAAAACATCACATTGAACTGCGCTGACATTTTTCTGACCACCGAGTCAAATGTCTGAAAATCATCTCTGATGCTGCTCTCGTCTGCAGATACCACTTTGCTACTTTTGACTGTATAATCATATGGGTGTCATGGCAGCTCCCAAATGTACAGCCAGAACATCTGGATCCTCCCCTAACAGCTGGCTACAGTATACATCATTAACTCCTCCCCCTCCTCCTCCTCTGTGCTAACAGAAAAAGTACTTTTTCACCTTTTCCGCTTGGATTCCGAGTTTCTTTTAGCTCTTGCTGCCTGAGCATGGTGATCATGGTGACTCAGACTCTGACTCGCAGGTTTACAGCAGCCCCTGAATCCATGATGCTGAAGAGGAACACGAGCCACTTGTGGCTTCCCGGAGGGAATTCTCAAAGCCTGGATTTTAGTATTCACCAAGTAACTTACTCCTTTCCACAGTGAAGGGTATGAATATCCTTTATACTGGTTTGCAGTTCATCACATTTATAACCACATGTGTGACGAACAGAAATAACGAAACATAAACAAAAGTAAATAATGTTTTTACAGATATATATATATATATATATATATTGTGGCTTCCCGGAGGGAATTCTCAAAGCCTGGATTTTAGTATTCACCAAGTAACTTACTCCTTTCCACAGTGAAGGATATGAATATCCTTTATACTGGTTTGCAGTTCATCACATTTATAACCACATGTGTGACGAACAGAAATAACGAAACATAATCAAAAGTAAATAATGTTTTTACAGATATATATATATATATATATATATATACATACATACATATATATATGTATATATATATGCACACACACAGAAAAAATGTTTTTGAAATTATGGTTTGAAGACTCTTCAGATGATTGGACCTCCATCAGCCTCCATCAGCCATGGAGGTGCACATTAAGTCTGTAAACACAACATAAGGACAACAACGAGTTAGACTCCAACATTTCCATCAGTATTCATCATTTCACCAACCACATGGAGACGCCTGAAGTGGGCGTGGACGTCGGAGGGCTGTTAAAGTGCTAAACAAATCTCAATCTCAGCAGAAGTTGGACGACGCACACTGTGAACTTTCCAATTCTCTTCGTGACACAGTTTGAAGTGTGCAGAGAAATTGCCCCCATCGTTCTTGCTGACATCACCTGACAGACGGAAATAATTGTAGGGGGCACGTCAGAGGGAAAATGTCCAGAAACCTGACAGTGGAACTCTCACACACACACACACACACACGCACACACACACATGATGCGCAATCAAAATGAGGACTGCTGGTTTTTATTGGTTTAATTGGGATGTGGAATGGATTAATCCTTTCACTTGTGTGTTTGTAGTCTGGTTGTATAGTATCTACATACATCCCAAAATATCTAGGACACAGTATAGTATCCTCAAGAAATATACTTAAAAAAAATACTACTCATTTCAAATTTAAATCAAAATTGCAAAAGTCTTTTTTTTTCCCCCTTGACATCATTTCTATATCAATCTCCGCCACGTTGTTCAGAAATGGACGTGTCCAGCACCGGAATGCCGCAAGCCGTCGCTGACTGAGCGCGGCCATGTTTGCTGAATGTCAAGGGATCCACAGCCTCCAGATGTGTTTCCCGACTGTGAATTTTAATGGCTTATTCAGCTGCAGCCTCCATCGTGGCGCTGCCTTCTGCTGGCAAAAGCAAAAAAAAAAACCCCACAAAATGTATAACTCAGTTAGTGATTTGCATTGACTCTGTGGCGATGGATGGACAGAGACGACGCTATGAAAAACATTACTGCAGGACATCTTTGCACAACTTAACCCCCACCTCCTCTCCACCCCACCCCCCCACCCCACCCCCCACCCGCTCTTACATCGCATACTCTCTGTGCACAACGGTCTACCTTTACAACCACAGTAGCTTCAGGCCAGGTTGAAATCATAACCAAGATTGACTAATGTTTATGGATTTCTCAGAGTGTGTGTGTGTGTGTGTGTGCGTGTGTGTGTGTGTGTGTGTGTGTGTGTGTGGCCTATCTGTGACTATGGGGGGAAAAAAGGGAGCTGGAGTTAGGAAGAGAGCGAGTAGCAGCGAGTCTCTGTGGAGTTGTTTTGGTCATGGTGCCTGAGCACTCTGATTAATGCTCATAGAGAGACACCAGATGGAAAAAGGGGGGAAAAGCCAAAGAGAACGAAAGGGTAGAGGAGGAAGTATGGGAAGTATGGGGAGAGGAGTAGCGTGGAAGGAGATGATCAGATTAGACTTAACAGAAGAAGATGATTAGAAAAAGCAAAAGAGGGACAAAAGAATATTCTGGTGGTGTTTTTTTTTTTTTTTTTGTAGATACAGTAATAGTTCTTTCCACCCCCTCTCCACCCCACCCCCCCCACCCGCTCTTACATCGCATACTCTCCGTGCACAACGGTCTACCATTACAACCACAGTAGCTTCAGGCCAGGTTGAAATCATAACCAAGATTGACTAATGTTTATGGATTTCTCCGAGTGTGTGTGTGTGTGTGTGTGTGTGTGTGTGTGTGTGTGTGTGTGTGTGTGTGTGTGGCCTATCTGTGACTATGGGGGGAAAAAAAGGGAGCTGGAGTTAGGAAGAGAGCGAGTAGCAGCGAGTCTCTGTGGAGTTGTTTTGGTCATGGTGCTTGAGCACTCTGATTAATGCTCATAGAGAGACACCAGATGGAAAAAGGGGGGAAAAGCCAAAGAGAACGAAAGGGTAGAGGAGGAAGTATGGGAAGTATGGGGAGAGGAGTAGCGTGGAAGGAGATGATCAGATTAGACTTAACAGAAGAAGATGATTAGAAAAAGCAAAAGAGGGACGAAAGAATATTCTGGTGGTGTTTTTTTTTTTTTAGATACAGTAATAGTTCTTTCATGTAACCCAGTCTTTTCTCTATGCAATATAAATCTCATTAATTGTTTTCCGGGTTGTCAGTTCATCCATGAATTAATCCCACTCTCATGAACGCCTCGAGGGAATTGTCTTTACTGTCTTTACTTTTGGCACAAACTTAAACTGGCGCTCAGAAATATTCCCCATAATCCTTTAAGGTCAATGTGAGCTCACAAAACAATTTGTTTTATTTTTTTGGCCACGACTCAAAAATTCAAATGCAAATTAAATTTCTACGGGATAAAAATAATGAAGGGATGACATTGCACACCTTAAAGGTCGAATGTGAATTTCACTGTGACGTCATAACATCAGGCGAAAACAGGCGAAAGCACTTTCCTAGCTTCTGTGCAGCAGCAAAGAATCTGCTCCAAGAATCTGCAAAAGCACCCATTATCTCACCAAGATGAGATGTTTTGGTTAAGAAAATAGTTTGAGATGTGATGTTTGCAGAGGAGAAAAGAAGACTTGACATAGAGGAGAGGAGTGGGGGGATCAATGGTAGGAAAGAAGATGAAAAGATAAAAAAGGGGTTAGGCCAGTTTAGGCACAGTGGGATTAGTCCAAGATGTGGTGAGTGGGAGACGGAAATACAGAAAGAGAGAGAGAGAGAGAGAGCAGCATTTCTTTTTTGATTTGTACAGAAATATTAAGATACGAGAAACTTTGTAATGTTTTACAATATGTTTGATTATGAGAGTTTAGTGTAGTGGAAGATTGTACAACTACTGAAGGCGTAGAAACGTCACTCATCCACCTACACTTCTCCTTGACATCTTTTTTCAGTGTGCTCAAGTTTGGTGTTTTGCACACGGGAACTGGGACCGAAATCAAATTGAGACCAAGTGACAGGAAGAAGAAAGATTGACAGAAAGTGAAAATGGGCACAACAGTGTAGGCAGACACCAGAATGTGAAAACAAACTGAGACAGATGCTTGATATTGGAGTCAGACGTCATTGACCTTCACTCCGCACAGAATCACATCCCATGTCACTGTGTGTGTGTGTGTGTGTGTGTGCGTGCACGTTTTTTATTTTTTATTCGCTCATTGGAGACTGATTGTTTACATGCAAATGTTTACTTGTGCGCAGCCACATGAATATGTGTGTTTTCGGCTGCGCATATGTGTGTGTGTGTCTGCCTGCAAATAGAGTGTGTATATTAATTGGACTCCATTCAAGTGTTTAATTACTCGTTAGAGATGCTGCAGAGCAATCTATACACCAGCCTTCCCCCGTTCGCCCCCCCCCCCCCATGCCCTCTGTGACTTCCAACCCACAGAGGCTCAAACGCATTGACCCAAACTACATGGATTATTTCACCTCGTCAATCTGGATCAACCCGTTTATATTAGATGAAGATTCTTGAGGCGGAGGGCGATGCCAGAGTCAGACAGACAGTTAATGAGAAGGTCGCCAGCTGCTGTGTAAGTTCATGTGTAAGATTAGTCAGTCCAACAGGTGGCCGACCACCTCTTCAACCTGTTATCGAAGTCGTCTGGAAACGAGCAGTCAGTCGGTGCGCAAATAGGCCCGGCAGCTATAAAACTGTGCTGTCGCTCTGTCAGTCGGCCCGCTTGTTAATTGTCATTCACACTGTCAATCAGAGCATGAAAAAAAAAACAATCAACCCTTTTGTTCTGAAGCAAGAATGACTCAAACGCGACAAAACACTCAGACTCGGATTTGAAACAAACTAACTTGCAAACAACATATGTTCACAAGGATGATAAATAATGAAGTGTACTTGTAAGAGTATAATTTATTTTGTCCACGATGAACTTTGAGAAGTTTCTGTTGCCAGTAACCAGGAGTGTTGGTGCAGAATATGGTTTTTTGTTATGAAGAATACATCAAAGCACAGCGGGATCGTTTTTGTAGCACTGCTCCTCTGGGAATAAAGAATCTGGCAAGATTTTTCCGACTGGAAGTTGTAATGTAACGAACAAAAGAAATGAAAATTTTCGCCCTGACAAACTGCTGGTATTGATGCTGATTGACAGCCAAACTGTAAAAGCAATAATAAAAAACAGCCTTCGTAGTGGATGATAAAATCTGAAGAATGGAACAAGAACTCATCCGTCTCCACAGCCCTGTTTAAACATTGACTCTGTAGATGTGTGACATTTCTGCAGAGGGCTGGAACAAATCCTTTCTTGTTTTCACCCCCCGCCCCCCCACCCCCACCCCACTCCCAACCATCCCGAACCCCCACTGCGATGAGAGATTACCATTGGTGTGCTTGGACACCGGCCATCAGCTCCTTCTCACTCCACTTTGGGCCAACCTTGTCGATACCAATACAGTCCCAGGGCTGTTGGCGCTGCCAGATCCGGCGCTGTGTCATGCTGAAAGCCCCTCCGACAGGCGGCAGACTGATACAGGCATATCATGCACTCTGTCTGTCAGCTTGTCAGACGCACCACGTGTGTCCGCGACTCTGTCTGACTAACTCGTCCCTCTTGTCCATCCATCACAGGCTCTGTCACTCCATCGCTTGTAGCTTTACGTCGATTCTGTGCAGCAGAAACTTTTGTGCGTGCATTGTCGCTTCCGCACAACCGAGGTGACAGTTATCCTTCCGGGGGGTCTGGAGAGGGTTTTTTTTTTTTCTGACACAGTTTGTTATGTTAATTCGGTCTGTGTGTGTCAGGTTGTATATGTGTGTACGTGTGTATGATGGGGAGCATGTTTTGGGAGTATGTGTTTGACTTTGCCAGAGATTGACACAGGCGTCGTTTAATCCACATGGAGGCGCCGTGTTGCCCAGAAGTACGTCATAACCTTTCAGACGTGCTGAATGTCACCATGGTGATATGTGGGCAATATTATTCCGAGTGGCAGGTGTGCAACTTGTCAAAACAACACAACCTGAGTTTGGGAGTGTGAGTGCGTGCCGGTTCATTTTTCATGCTTGTTGCATAGGCAGAGTGTGTTTACATAGCACGCAGGATCAAGTGGGAACATTTACATCATGAAATGTGTAATTTGTTGTGTACGCTGCAGCGCACGTGTTAAAGTCTTGTCAGGATTTGTTATTTGTGTTAATATGCCGGCGAGTTTGTGACCTAGTACGCTATATTTATATACGCGTACGTGGAGGTATACGTGTTTATGTCTGTGTTTGTGATGATGCGTTTACTTTGCCCCATATACTGAATAATCAGCAGTAATGCAGCAATGAGTCGCAGGCAGAGACGACAGCGAGAGAAAGGAACGCGTCACGCTGAGAGACAAGCATCTGAAGAGTCGTAGCAATGGGAAGATGCATGTGTGTGTGTGTGTGTGTGTGTGTGTGTGTGTGTGTGTGTATGTGTGTGATGTGGGGGTGGAGGGGTGTCAGTTTCAACATTCAGAAACAGTGAGCTGAAAGCAGGAGTCTGGGTGGTGGGGATAAAAATACATCCAGGGGAGAGAGGAGCTGAGGCAGGGAAGAGAACGATAGGGAGAGAGAGCGGAGGAGAAATGTGAGGGAGAACGACAGAAGAGAGGAGACGGTGATGATGTCTGAAGATGATGCTGCGCTGCTGGAGGGAAATTGAGGTGGGAGGGAAAAAGGTGTGTGGGGGGGGGGGGGAAATGGGGGGGGGGTAAATGGGGCTGAGGTGAGTGGAAAGAAAAGAAAGAGAGATTGAAGACGGGAGCAGATGAAGATGGAGAGATAGAAACGGAGAGTAATGTGGAGTCGATTGGAGAAACATTGAGTGAGACTGCAGAGCATCAGAATGAGACGGCAACTTAACCGAGGCTACTCACACAGACACACAAACACACACACACACACACACACACACACACACACACACACACTGAGAAACAGCCTGCAGTTACCTTCTGCCAAAAAGCCAAGTGAGGTGAAATTGTGCACATTTCACATGAGGAGTGTGACACTTTTACATTTAAAAGACTCCGCATTTACATCTGGCAAACATAGGGGGCCCCGCGCGCGTGTGGTTAGGTAACGATAACGCGGCTGCATTCCCGACTGTCAATAAGACAATGCTGATAAAGTCAGCGTTGGCACAAAGTATCACCCACTGTGCCTGGAATTCTGACTGTACCTAACTTTTGCCGTGATGTGAAGAGAATGATGATGATGGTGGGGGTGGGGGTGGGGGGGGTAAGTTTAAGATGTAAAAGTCCTCCTCCTTTCTTAACAGTGTCCTGTGAGGCCAGTTACATTTACATCCAGTATTTTTTGTCCACTCCAAAAACAACCAAACGAACCCGTGTCCCGTTTCTCGTTAAGACATTTGCAAGACCATTCAAAAAAAGAGAAATGATCGGAATTCGTTTACAGTCCATGAACTCGTCATTTTATTATGAAAAGCTCACTAAAATTATCCTGTGCATTGTTTTGATCCCTAACCCTAACCCTAACCCTAACCCTAACCCTAACCAGGAGTATTGCATTATAAAAGCAGTCCTGTCTACAATTAGATAATAATTATTTAATTATTAACATCATAGGTGTTATTTTGTGTTAAAATATTTACTTTTATAATATACTTGGACCATAGCAGATATCACTGTGCAAATATCTTATTAATATTTTCCATTGTTAGACTTTTTTCCAAACCACTAATGAATGTCACGTTAGACATGGTGAGGTTCAGCACGGGGAAGCGAGTTGTCGTGGTGAGGGTTAACGAGAGCGCCAACGGATGCTTTGATGTTTGTTTGCAGTTTAGGACACCGGCAGACACGGTAACAGACACGGTAACAGACACGGTAACAGCTGAGCCGTCTCCAACCAGAGGCTTTGATCACAGTCATACTGAAAAGTGATGTTGATGGTGGTTGTGGTGCCAGAATATTAACAAGTGACCACTACACACTGGTATATCTGTGGAGATACATGCATCTAAAAACACCTCAGACGTATGCTGTAATTCTTCTTATCTCCTAACCCTAACATACACACACAATAACACAAAACCCCATTTTTACACAAATACTCTTTGCCACAGATTGGGGTCCGAACCTCATGATGAGTCCTTCAGCTGCGTCTGGCTAAACCGCACCAGACAACTCGATTGCTCTGAAAGAGAGCGGAGAATCTGTGCGACGGCGGCGGGATAAGAAACAAAAGCAAACCCATCATATCGTATAGTGCTGGTTCGCACACAGTGTTAAAACGAAATGACTTCGAGAAAAGATCCTGTGCCGAACAACGTGCGCGTCAACATTACGCTGTTTTATATTTATACGTTTTGAAGGGCTGTATTTCCATTCCATTCGAACCAAATTGTCACGTTTTCCTCCTTTTGGGAGTTTTACATGTAGAAATGTAAAACTACCAAATATAAAAAACTAGTTCTGTGGAAATAAAAGGTAAATAAAGTTTATCCATTAAAAATAGGTCTATACATTATTCCTTGTCCTTGTGATGTGTACACAGTCTACACAGAATAAGTAAAGGAATATTGGAACTTTGTATCTTTGCACTATACTTTTCTTTGTAAGCTCCCTTGAATTTTATATTACTACTTCAGTTGGTATGAGTTTTGTTAGATCTTTGTTCAACCACTGCAGAGAGCATAGACATCTCTGTACGTGTTGCTTTCTGTCAAATTAATTGATAGGTTTTTCATAATATTTTCAACTTGGTGTCACCAAACACAGAAAACTTAAACATACATTATGGAGGAACATCTTTACCACGTTTCTCTCTCTCTCTCTCTCTCTCTGCTCTTCTGTTGTTTTCCCTGTCAGTGTTTAGTTCATCACTGTAAATCATTTTGCGCAATAAAAAAGTTATTGTAGGGGGACAACAAAGCTCTCTGAACGAATGAGCTCGCTAACGGTCAACTGGCGCCAGCAATACACCACCGTCCCTGGCGTTTACTGCAGTTTACTGGATTGAAATGAATTTGCTCAGACGTTAATGGTAAATAATAATAATAATAATAATAATAATAATAATAATAATAATAATAATAATAATAATGCACCTAATGGTTTATTAGCTCTTTTCAAGAAGACCGAATTCACAAAACAGCCATAATACTGAATAGAGCCCGTATCTCAGCCGAGGTCAAACTGTTCCTCATAAGACTGTCTAGTTGTCAAGTGTCTGAGAATTTGATTTATGTGTCATAAAATAACATTGACGTGAAATAGAATTGTTGGACCTGCCCAGGCTCCGGTCCCACATACACACCAACTGGGTGCAAATTGGTTTGGGAGATTTTGCCTAAAAATGATCCCAGCAAACGAACAAACATACAACAAACAGAGTCATTTTACGCACTGATGTTTGTGAGACACACTATGATGTCTTAAAGGGTCAGTTCACCCAAATTACACAGTGTATTTTTCCCCTGTGATATTCTGTAAAGCAGATCGTTTTGCTTTTTTTTTTTCCGATGTAGCTTTTCAGGCAGTACGTCTGAGGTTTGAAAAATGATACCACTCCAACTGTGAAGGTGAATGAAATTTTTGATAGCTGGTGCTCTCAACACTGAAAGAATTCAGCCACAACATGACTTTCAAAAACACCAAAAAACAAAAACCAAAAAAAAAACAGCTATGGGATAATCCAAAAAAAAAAAAACCCCAAAAAAACTTGTGGAGAAGTTTTCTTGTGGAACAACTTTATGCACAAAATATTGTCCCTGTGCCAACAGTTGACAGCGTGCGACACTAATGAAATTCCATTCACCTTGACTGTATTGGGGACTGTGGGTTGTGGGTGGAGGCAGATATGTGAAATATGTTTTTTCAAGGCTTGAATGATGCTTTCAGAATATTATCTTGGAAATTATTCCCATACTGTCATAATGGAATTTGACATTATCAAAAAAAATTACACTTCAAGTGTAGTCTGAATATACACTGTGGGTATCAGTCTATATGGCTCAGTGCCTAAGATGATTGTAACGGTTTTAAAGTGAATACAGGAAGTTTGTTGTTGATCATAATCTCAGCCTTAAGCAAGCGTGATTGTCTCATTACATTTAAGTCAAGTGGATTAAATACTTTGGCTGACAACAAATACATTTGCCTGTAAACACTTTCTCAGTCATACGTTTATGTTGAACGTTGCCAAACACGTAATTAAAAACACTAACCCCAGGTAACAGTCACTTTCCCCCATTTTAAATGTATATGCAATTTAGTTTTATACCATACGGACTTAATTGCACAGGTACGGGGCTGCGCGTGCATTTAAAAAGAAGCACACACACAGTGATACACACTGGGAGGAGGAGGACACATGTTGGAAGTGAGTGCATTCTCGTGTCTTTTTGGCCAGTGCAGCGTGTGTGTTTAATGCCAGATGACACCAACCATGTGGGGACACGCACACACACACACACACACACACACACACACCTGCACACACCAGCTTCCTGGGTGTGTCAGGAATGCAGACGGTGTCACGGGAGCAAGGCAGTGAGCTGAGTAGCTTAATATGACCTAATGTATCCTGGCACATTAGCCCTTTCTTGGGGTTGAGGATTCTCACTCGTCGGGATGTAGCCACGTTACAGACGCACACACGTTTCCATTCCGGCACATGAACGCACACATTCGGAATAGAGCCTAAGTGCTGCTGCTCAGATGGTAGTCATCCATAAATGTATCAGTGCACAATCGATAGGGAAAGCACATTTGTCTCAGATGGAAACCCGCATTTGCACAAATTGAAACGAAGGACAGAAAACTCCTCTTCCATCTGCTCTTCTTCCAGCTGGCCTCCTCCTCCTCCTCCTTCTCTTTCTCTTTTTGCCTTTTCTCCCTCATTCCATGCAGTCTCATTACCCATCCTCCTCTTTGTCTTTTCTTTTCTCCTCAGTCTGCATGGTCTTCCATTTCTTTTGCCTCTCCATTTCTCCCTTTGTCTCACCCGCCTTTCTTCTTTCCCTTTTATTCTCATTCCGTGCGTCGCTCCCCCTGTTCCTCTCTGTTCCTTTCCCCCCCTTTTAGTTGTTAATCAGAGTTGATTGGGAGCAGAGAGAGCCGAGAGTAGCTCCCCAGTGGATCAATGCATCTAAATGATCTGTTCAAGGATCCCGTTAGAACCTGCAAAACTTGCTCTGATAGGGCACTGAAGCATGGAGCCACTCATTACATCTAACTCACTTCATGATTTGCCCTCTGGGAGCGAGGCAGGGCTGCAGCCACTGGGATCGTTTGTCCCAAAGCTAAATATCCAACCAACCAAAAGCGCTTCGACCAAACTGTCTCCATTCCAGGCAATCAATTACAGCCAAGGTGAGGGGGAAAATGATGAATTTGTTTAAAGGCTCAATTTGTGCGTATGCAAACCTCCTGAGGCGGCGAGATTGCCCGACAACTGTCTCCGTTTACGCTCATTTGACTGAAGACGTGTTCCCGCGTCTCAAATTTACTGAGCTCGGAGAGACACGATTTGATAACGAGCGGCGGCCCGAGTTTTCGACGCGTTCGCCGTGGTACATTTGGAATCAAATTGATCGTAGCCATGGTGATGAATGATGTTAATGGCAAACAACCAGGAGACGCGAGCACTACGGAGACAGACGTGTGCACACGCCCACTTGTCATCACACTAAGATATCACGCCAATGAATTTCAAACAGTCAGGTAATTTACTACAGAATATCTCAAAGTGAAACATAAGTGTTAAATTGTTGTGACGCACAAACAAAGAGACCTAGTAAGTAGAATATCTATAATATCAAACATTTTGAAAAGCTATTAGAGAATGGTGTATACTGTACATAGTTTGTACATTGTCTCATTCACACAATTATGGTAAGCATCATGCTGCTGTACTATTATAGTCCTGTGTGACTAATTTGCAAAAAAGATACTATAATATAATTATTTTGCTCATTTGAAAAACAAGATTCCTCAGAAGAAACCAGTAGGCCTGGGGGCTTGGTAGATTAATACACAGTCAGCTTTTATCTTCTAATGGCATTTGTTGGCAATAACTGTACATATATATATATATATATATATATATATACACATACACACACACACACACACACACATATATATAGAACCTCGCAGGCCTTATCCTTTAAGAGAGACTGTTTCACTCGGGTGACTTTGAGATTGTAAACAGAAATTCCTTTCCCACATAAGCAACACTGGCACCAGAACGTAAGCCTAATAGCTCGATGTTTGTATTATGCAGGGAAAAGATGCAGCCATATGTTTCCAATACATTCGAACTTGCAGTGGCGTTTGAAAAGCGATGAGGGGAAATGCCAGCTTATGCATTTCCATATGTTACCTTGATATGAGCCTTGACTCAGTGCCAGAAACGGGAATATTGGAATATAGGATTCCCCCCGCCCCCCCCTTATATTCCTCCCTCTGCACACACACACACGTACTCTTGCCAGCATGCGCACACACGCTGATATTTCTTCTTCACTAACCTCTGACCCACTTCTATTCATCATGCCAACCTCGATGATCTGTATGTGGACAGAACTAAGTGGACTTTAACCACAGCTGCCTCAGTACACTGCTTTAGGGGATGGGACAATAATGTGTCCATTCGCCTCACATCACATGACCCAGTTCTCTTGAGTGTCATGGAAAAAAGAGTAAACTCCTAATATGCTATGAATTCCCATTAAGTTTAAAAAAAACACCCTGCAGTGGTTTAAAGCCCTCCATTCAAAAGCATTTTCAATGTTCTTGACTTTCAAAGGGATGCTGATTGGTAGCTGAGTGAAACCTCTGTACTCCTAATGACTGCGTATTCTCCAGTCGGAATGAAGTTTTTATTTTAAGGAGACATTTTAATTGACTTCTTTTTTTTTGGTGTGTCTTGCAGGTTCTGGCACGGAGAGTACAGGGTTGCCGTGAACATTAATGACTACCTGGACATCTACTGTCCTTACTATGAGGGTCCACCGTCCCACGGGCGCATGGAGCGCTACATCCTTTTCATGGTCAACCATGAGGGCTACACTTCCTGCCAGCACAGGATGCGCGGCTTTAAGCGCTGGGAGTGCAACCGTCCCACCGGTCCTGACGGAGCCCTGCGCTTCTCGGAGAAGTTCCAGCTCTTCACGCCCTTCTCCCTGGGCTTTGAGTTCAGGCCTGGACATGAGTACTACTACATCTGTAAGTTATCAGCTACACGTTGTGTGTATATGTGTGTGTGTGTCGTGCATGTGAACGTGTCTCCAACACTGTCCTTACTCCTCGATGCAGTGGTGTGTTCAGCAAAGTGGTAAAAGTGTCACCAGGCGTAGTTTGTAATCATTTTTATATTAGCTATATTGATGTTTCTCCTCACGTCAACGAGTGATGTATTAGTATCACAGATGGGCTCTGGCCGCCGAGGCTGTTTTCCTGATCAGAGTTATCACCCGGCTCAGGACAAATAGCATCTTCCAATTACCGTACTCTTCAACATTGTTTTTGTCTGCCAGATGGGTGGGATGGATTCGAGATCGCCTGGTAAACACAGAAATGCAGAAGCTGCGATGTCAGCGTCCACACTTTCTGCCACAGGTTTGATTTCTCAGAGCAGGTGAATCATTATTTGGAAAGAGAAGAAAAGTTGCATCTTCCATACGATGACTTCAGTTATGAAAGACAAATTATACCCAGACACCAGCAACAGCGCTGGTCTCCCCCATTTATCCCTGTGCTGCTGCTGCTGCTGCTGCACAGTCGGCTGAAAACTGGCCTTAACCTTTTTAGTAGGAGATGATGGAGTCTCTCCATGACCCATAATGGGATGAGGTTCTTCTGCCCCCGGTTTAAGGTCTCCACACAGGAGCAGTATATTTCTGTGACAGCGGTTTGTCCTTGGCCTCCTCATGGAGATACGGACGCTTTTGAATGCAACTCAATGTAAATGCTGTACCATTATTATTCACTGAACACCGAAACCTAATGCAACCTAATGCAGTTGAGTGTTTTTAAAGATAACGAGGTGAAATGAACATTTAGTGTCCACAGTGGAAAATGATGCTGTTGGCAAACGGCTCTTTGCACCAGTCTGTTGTCTTCACCGTCACAAAGACACAGCAGGTGAGAGTCAGGGAGCTGAAGAGACGAAGATAACAGCCACCCGATGTCCTCCTGCACTCCTCCCACTGCAAGCACGCACAAACTCACAATCTTTTGTTATCTGGCTCATGTAAGGATGGACAGGGCCCCTCCAGAGTTGTATAGTTGCTGACTGTGTGTGTATGTGTGTGTGTCTGTGTGTGAGAATAGCTGTGTGCTGTTGGGGGAGGGCTGGATGTGGGGTCAGTTGTCATGCAATTGTGAGTCCGTGAAAGGGCATGTCCATCATCTTGACTGACAACCACACACACACACACACACACACATGTCGTTGTTTCTCGCTGTTTCTCACATACACATGGCAACAACGCACTCGCACACACTCGCAGACACACATACATTCACAGGTCAGTATTGACGTGGAACAACTGCGTGTGACAGTTTTAACCACGCAGACCTTGCAATGTGTGTGCATGTGTGTGTGTGTGTGTGTGTGTGTGTGTGTGCCCTCTCTACAGATACTCCACAGAAGAAAGCACATCAGTCTTTGATGTTTATTTGAGGTCGAACCTGTGTGAGTGTGTGTTCGCGTTTGCACGTTGGCGCACACGTGTGTGCATGTGTGTGTGTGCGTGTGTGTGCGTATGTGTGTGTGTGTGCATTTGTCATGTGGCTGACATGTTGACAGGTCTGCTCCACCTCTCACTTCTCCCAGCTGCCATCTGATGAGGTTGAGTGATTTTCAATGGGTTTTTCAAGAGACACTGGATTGTGGATGTGCTGGGAAACGGAGGCGCCGGAGAGGGCGATAAGACTTTTTAAAAAATGACAAAAGTGAGAATAGTTGGAGGGCACAGTTAAAAAAAAAGAGAAAGTGTGTGTGTGTGTGTGTGTGGGGGGGGGGTAGGATATATATCTAAGGACTTTTAGCCCTTTATCTCCTAATGTTGCCATTTTTCAGTGAAACGGTGAGGAAGCCAAAACAAAGACACACTCGATGCCAGGCCCGCAGCGCTCCATAGGGAACCACCATACGGCTTTTCCGAGCCCGTACGGAGGGAATGTGGATGATTTGAGGCTACAAGGAAGGCATGAATGGGTAAAGGAGGTGAAGGGCACACGGAGGGATGGAGGGAGGAGTTGTGGGCAGAAAAAGAGGGAGGAGAGGGCAAGGGAAGGGTCAGATTTATTTCCTGAGCGCTGTGGTTCTTGATGATAGTCGCCTGTAGGGTCACTGTGGGCTCTGGCTACGTGGACTTCCTCCAGGGAGAAGGCCAAAAGGTCTCCACGCACACTGCCGCGACCATCCGTGTGTGTGTGTGCGTGTGTGTGAATAATCCTTAGCACATCCGCATATGTGTGTGTGTGTGTGTGTGGCTCGTGCACGTCTGCATGCATGAGCAGTCATAAAGGTGGTCACCGTCTCCTTTTAGGTCTCGGGCTCGATTTCACATCAGAGCGTGGTGGGACCAGAAACCCAGATTCAATTTCATTCACTCTACTTTGAAGTTTGTGTGAGGACAACTTTTTTACCTTTTTTTTTTTTTTTTTTTTTGGGTGGAGGGGAGGGGGTCGGCATGGTGGCTCAGTTGTTAACACTGTCACTCCGTGACAGGAATGGTCCGCGTCTGTTGGGAATTTGCATGGATTTCTTTTTTTTTTTATCCCTCCCCATTCCAAAGACTTTCAATTCAGGTCAATTCGAGAGTAATTCCCTAAGGGATGAATGTGTGTTCCACTGAATCCCAGTGTGTGTGGGCTGATTCATCACAAACATATTTACATTACCGGAAGTACTTGTTTACTGGAGTACTTTGGAAGCGTGGATTCATAGGAGATTAAAAGGACTAATAATGTAAAAAAACCTAGAAGCTTAACTAAAGTATAAGGATGCAGTACTAACGTCCAGTTACTATATATTATTCAGTGTAAAATACTGTCTGTGCTTCAACATTCTGATATTACAGCGATTCGTTAATATCAGAACATGTATCATTAGTTAATATAATTAAATAATATTTAATAATATATTTCAATATTAAGTTTCTTTCTATTTGAACTTTCCTGTTTCAAATCGACTTTTACTGTGATGAATGAAACTGTGCTTTATGTTATTACATAATACATAATGATACATAATGATACATAATGATACATAATGGAGAATGGAGGGGGGGAATGTTTTTGCTGCCACTAACAGGTTAATCCAGTCTCATAGGCCTCAGTGACAAATCAGTATAAAACTTTATTATTAAATGTCCTCAATTACATCATGAGCGCAATCAGCAGCGCCAATCACTTTATCACCCACCCCATCTCCTCATCCAGTCAATCTCTCTGCCTTTTTACAGCCTCTCCTCACCCGAACCATGTGGGGCGGGCGTGTCTAAAGCTGAAGGTGTATGTCAGACCCCCAGGTAAGTCACGCTCCAACTACACACCGCCGCTCGCACACAAACACAAACACGCACGTGCGCGCAAAGGTCCAGATTGGCTATCAAAGTAAAATTAAGGGGGAATAAGAGGCCTGATAGAGAGGCCCGGCAACACTCTCCGCTCTGATTCACAGAGCAGCCAGGCAACGCTTTAACACCTTTGCAACACACACACACACACTGACGCATTCGCACATGCAAGCGCACGCACATCGTGCACAAGCGCAAACGCACAAAAACACACAAACACAGCACGGCGGGCACAAAGTGGCACATGCACTTCACGTCGCATCACTTCACACCGGGTGTGAGAGGGACCTTCTGTCCCTGCAGAAAGAGAAGGCAGCAGGCTGAAAACGTTACCAGCCTCAGCATCAGTCCATTAGTTAGATTTACTCATAGGAGACAAGAGAGCAATCGAATTATAAACCAATCACATTCAGTAGAAGTCCGGTCTAATAATAGACTCTTCATATTTTTTAATAAAATTCTCCGGAGTAAAAGATGAAGCGTGATTGATTTTCCATTCGGTTGTGCAGACGGAGAAGACACATTCTCTTGCAGAGAGCGTTTTCCATAGACGGAGCGCCGTGCTGACACATCAGGACCATGGCGGCCCGGGATGAGGCCCGTTTCGGAAATAGCTCGACAGAGGATTGGCACACGCGGGGATCAGGTTGCAGCAGACATTACGCTAAGCTTGCGTTATCTCGAAAATCAACCCGCTCGCCGTTGCGGAGATGCATTCTACCCCAAGAGTCTTCAACCTGAGCCCGACTTAATAGTCAAAGCCGGGTAGGAGCACGGCGAGCAAGCTAATGACGCGGCTTTGATGGCGTTCGTGCGGAGGATGCTCAGATCATTGAGTCGTTCGCTAAGAGGGAAAGAAATTCTCTCCTCCTCCATAACTACTGAAACAACATGCGTTCCTTTATTCGGGAAAAACTCGGCTTCTTCTCTGCTGTTAAAATAATCTGTTTGACGCCGCAACATCCATCGCTGAAACACTGTCACAAAAGGCGATGCACATGTGTGTGTGTGTACTTGTGTGTATGTGTGTGTGGATTCTGGGACTCTGTGATTAAACTGTAATTAGGTTGGTTAAACCCCCTGCAGAGCTTAGTTGCCGTTCTCCCTCTCCTCCTCCCTCTACCCTCTCTCCTCACTCCTCTCCTGCCATCTTCTCTCACACTTCCTCTCGTTTTACACGTTCCCCTCCTCGAACGGTCCCAGTCGTCTACCCTTGGTCTATCCGTATTTGTGCCTGTCCAGTTCAGGTGTTTTGTCGTTTTTCTTTTCTCTCTCTTCTTCCTGTTTCAGATGGGTCGGGATATGATTCTCCGGAGCCCTTCCTGACCGACGGAGGTCCAAGCTGGAGGCCCGGGTCCACGACCCTGTTAGCAGCTCTGGCCTCACTCCTCCTGGGACTCTTCCTCTGGCTGTGACCCTTCCACCGCTTTTCCCACCCAGGGTTGCTGAGCTGGACCATCTGTCCATCTAGATCCACCGTCCCTCAGGGAAGTGCTCTGTCTTGTACCACCTCTTCCCCAACTCCACATCTATACAACCACCAACCACCCTCACTGCCAGTCCCCTCTATGGTCCTGCCATGGACGACCCCCTCTTCAGGCCTGGCGAAGAGGGCTGGCTCTTGAGCCACTTGGGACTCTGCTGTTCATCTCTGATCCCCGAAATCTGGGTGGAACAGACACTTGTCAGATGGAAAACACAAGGGAGATGTCTCTGCACTCATATTAGGACGTCTTTTTGATTTGACTATTGATTCCTAGTCACTGATGGGATAGATGTAGCCGTGGCTATGATCAAACTTGACGTGTGCTATTCCTATTATCCAATCACGGCAAGATGCATTAAGCGATAAGCCCGGATGCACAAAAATTGGATTTTGCACACTGTGCTATCCCATCCTCAAACTTCCACGGATTGGAAGTGGCCAAGCTTGAATTGTAATTGGAATTCTATACTTTTTTGGATGATTTCCAGCTACGAGGGGGGGAAAAACTCTTGTACAGGGACGGAGAGAAGGAAAGTGGCCTGGCCTGCGCAGGACAAGACAACGGAAAACAATGCAGGCACAGATTGAAATGTGGGAAATGTAATATTATACGTGTTGATATTTTCAGACCCGGTGTATTTTCACAGCAATGTGATATAAAAATCATAGAGTTTGATTTTTTTTTTTTATTATGAGAAGCTCAGATATCTTATTAAAATGACATGTATAACTGTAGCTCGTTTTAGTTGGAGGGTTGGGAGGTGTGTGTGTGTGTGTGTGTGTGTGTGTGTGAGTGTGTGTGTGTGTGTGCGAGGGTTTTCGGGGTGGGTTCGGGGAAGTGTACATTTTCAGGTGGGATGTATTTTGTCTTTATGTTTCTAAACAAAGCATTTATCACAGCCTGGCCAGCACAGGCGTCTCCAGCACTATCTCCAGCAATGTGGACCAGGTCGGGTGACTTTTGGAACCATGTCTTTCCCATGTATGAATGTACCACTGGTCACCCACCGCTTTGTCTTTCTGTATTATGTTGACTGTGGTCACTTAACAGTACCTTCTCTCAGACTGGCAGGTTCAATGGGATGGGGGTTTGTCGGGTCGGCGTTGGGGGGCAGGGACTGAAGCTAAGGATGAACGGACCACAGTTGAGAAAAGGAGGCGACACTCAAGTTGCATGACCACTGTGAAACCTTCAGATCAATCTTGTTTGTAATGATGATATATTTTTTCATGGAGAAAAATCTGAAAAAAGAAAACATCCGTACTGCTCTCTCGCTCTCCCTGAGACTTTTTCAGACATCAAAACGGAAAATTCCACCTTCCTCTTCACGCGGTTTCCCTCGTCTGGCTTTCGGTCATTGATGGATTCATTCGAGCCGGGAGATAAATGGACCCGCAATGGGAAACTGACTGGAAGTCAGCTGTCAGGGCTCAGGCCGGATCACAATGGACATGAACACTGACTGAAACTGGTCCTGGGTCTGAGGGTTAAACCAGTAATGGGAGTGGATATACTGTGTCGAATGAGGTGTGGTGTGTGTGGTAGCATCACTAAAACACATGGGCATGCATACACATACACATACACATACACATACACATGCACATGCACATGCACATGCACATGCACATGCACATGCACATACACATACACATACACATGCACATGCACATGCACATGCACATGCACATACACATACAAACACACACGCCGTCTTTAATAACAAGGCTGATCCTCTGAGACGGTGGAGAATCCATGGACGCAACTATAAAGGGAAGAGCAAAAGGAACGAGGGAGCAGAGGAGGGATGTAGGGAGAGAACGAGTGTGTGTATCATGGGACTGAGACCTCTTTAATGTTGGGAAGTGAACATAATGAGTAAGCACTGTGAACACACACAAACACCCCTAACAGCCCATGCACACACACACATATACACATGATACATACATGAAGACATATGTACAAATGCACATGCAGATCCCGACAAAGACATGGCATGCAGATTACACACATGTACAAAGACACACACACGCACACACAAAACAAGGGTAAGCACTTCCTCCCTGTTTCATCTTATTTTTGTAGCATTTAAAATCACTGTTAATTACTCCTGTGTGGGATACAGTGATGGGGTATAGCCTGTGGAAGATTTAAAAAAAAACGTGTCTTCTCTTCTTCTATTCCACTGACGCTGTCCTTCTATCGAGCTTCTTCTTCTCTGGTTTGTGATCCATGGTTGGTAGTGGTAGGATGCCTCCAGGTCTCAGCGTCATGTATGAGTTGGTCTCCTTTTCTGTTTGTGGTGTTTTGTTTGTGGTTTTTTTGGTTTTGTCTTTGTGGACGCTGACCTCCGTCATTTAAGTCAGACGCTCGTAAGCGTAAACACAGAAGTCAGAGCAAGGAGAGAAACACACAAATAAAGATTGTCTTTTTGTCTACTTGAAAAAAAAACAAACAAGCCCAGCGCGTGAGATTTCTTTGGTGGAAATGTGAATTGATTTTCATTTCATGTGTTTTCTTGTGTTCATATATCAGACCGTACCTTGGTCTTTATTTCGCCCCCCTCTGTCTTGGTTCTGATGTCAGGGTCTTGGTGATGGTGAGCACTGAGCTCTGCCAATCAAAGCATGAAATTATTCAGATGAAATCATACTCTCCATTCTTCAGCTGTTTCTCCCTCAGCAGAGTGACAGCCAATCTGAACTGCTGACAACATGAAGACGGAATAGATTGATAGCCTTTCCCCCCTCGTTTCCATCAGATTTCCAGCAGTGTTTGCCCACCAGCGATTGAAATTGCATTTCTGAGTGCATTCTTTGGAAGGAATTGGCCATTTAGTTAATAGTTATTTCTGCAAATTAAACACATTTTAATCAGTGGTCCGCAACCTGTTTGCATTGCAACCTCTTACAAAATGACGTGCTTAGTCTGATTACCTTGACACATGTCAGATCTATTAGTGCATTTTTTGTTCACTTGAGTTTATGCATAATTTACTTTATGTATTAAAATGTAAAGTGTAAATACAGGATTTTGAAAAAAAGACATTAAACTAACATCTTTTTTTTAAATAAAGCAATTACACACTGAAATAGCTCTTTCCACCCCTTCAGGTTTGATTGCCATACTTTCAGTTACTACATCTCATTGTGCCCTCGTTATATGGTGCTTTAATGGCACTTGACTGGAGAAAAAGTACCACCATCTGTTTATCTCAAAGTGCCCAAATCGATATATTTGCATAACAGTAGTGAGCGTGCATAAATTTACATTTTCCTTTGCCTGATGTCTGCAAATTCTGGATAAAATTTTGTGCCAACATTTGGATGGAATCTTGGCTTTTGAGTTGCTAATGCTTGTACGAGTACGGATACAAGTGATTTCCCTTTTAAGCTTCTCCCATGGGCTCATTAACTGTTAGAAGGTAAAATCATTCGATATTTATTAAAAACTTTTATAGGACTTTTTTTTCCTCTTCTCTCATTTCCACCTCTCAGATTTAACCCCCAACAACATTAAAATGATACCCACGTTTCGATTAATCTTTACTAACCTAGTAATATAATGTATAATTAAAAATGCCAATCAGTGACCATTCAAAAGAGGATGAGAGAAGATTTTGCTGATATTTGTGTATTTTACTTTGCAATATTGGGACTTTCACTAAAAGTACTGCAAGCATCTCGATACTTATTTTATGACTGGTTAGAGAGTTCGCTCTAAAAATTAAGTCGTGGGTTTGATCAGTTGTGCAGACAGAGAACGATTACTTATGATGCTTAAAGGCTAAAAGTCTGCAAAATGAAACATTTCCTTACTCCTTAAAGCTCAATAGGTCTGAATCAGATCTGGACATGAAGAGATAAACAATAGACACATTCCCCTAATGGGAATTGTAAGGGCCGGTGCTATCTTGAAACATTTATCCAGCCTGTTCAAAAAGCGATATTTGAAACCACTGACTCGTCTCTTTTGGCAGCACGAAGCAAAAAGAATATAAGAAATGTTGTTTTGGGAGGGGGGGGGGGGGGGGGGGGGGGACGAAGGCACATGAATAATAGATGAGGCCCGGCTTGCCATGTTTGGCCCTGCTGTGCAAAGCGACCTAATGGCTATCGATGTCTCTTGTTTCCATCAAATTGCTTTGTATGAGAGCTCAGTTTAAACGGAGAAAGAGTATATTCCAGTGTAAAGGAGATGAGGGAATGAAATTATCTCCGAATACCGAGACACAAGCTTGGTCAGCCAATTCTTTGTCCTGATGACAAGTATCGGGTACCAGCGGAATTAGCCCGACGTAAAATTAAGCTCGATCGACCGAGGCCCCGAAGCCCTCGCCTGTCTCGGTGCTTGCAAAAAAAAAAAAAAACGGTGGACGGAAGAGAGCCAGAAATGAACAGATGTGCTCCTTGAAATCATGTAAACCTACTGATCTGGGCTATGTCACTGATACGCACACACACTACGATGGCCCCTTCAATGCTCTTCCAGGTCTAATTAATCTCTCTCGTTATTGTTTGAGCTATGTTCACTGGCTGGTCTTCACGAGGGACAATGATTGGCGAGAGCAATTTTGGCCAATAAGATATTGGTTTTGGCAACAAGTAAAAAGGAAAGCCAGGAAATACAGATGGCGGCCCTTCCTCTTTTTTTCTGTCTCTTCATCTCTTCTGTTGATTTCTCGCTCACGCGGACACATTTTTGTGCTAGAGGCTAATCTAGCCTGCTCATTTCCTTGTGCTTTCCTCCCCTCATATTCTAACTAACAGGCATGATTTAGGAATTATGGAATTAGGGCAGAGCTCCCATCTCTATTAATGAGAAGCGGCATGATGAAAGAGCCTGATCCTGAACGTGCCATCTGTAGTCACTATTACACATTCACTTAATCACTCCCTCTCTCTCTCTTTCTCTCACTTACTTTCTATTCTTTCTCTTCCGCTTCCTTACTCTCGCTCTCCGTCTGACACCCACACATTATACCTCAGATGTAATTACAGAGGAAATACTAATTCTTGGCTCTTCAAGCACTGTTGGACGTGGCGTGAAATGGTGAAATGGCATGGCAGGAAAGTTAACTATGGCCCACACGCCTTATGCATAGGCACACACACACACACACTCATGCACGCACACAAACTCAGAGAAGTCTAGATGGCCCATGTGCTATTGCTGAATAATGCATGCTGTATAGACTCTATAAAAGATACATGTGCAGAGAGAGCCGAGCAGCGTTCAGGCACCTTGGACAGTTTAGTGAGGGCATCTCCGGAAGCATCCTGTGCAAAAAAAAAAAAAAAAAAAAAAAACTGAAGCTGTTGCAAAATGCTCCGCTCCTGGGTGTTTTGCCGTAGGTGACCTGACGGACAAAAATTATTTTGCTGCAGTTAGTGAGAAAAAAATAAAAAAATAAACAGACACTGTCAGTGGATATGTTGACTGGCACTCTGCCCAGTGCCTTTACAGTCACCTTGAGCAGGCTTTTGTGGTTTAAACCATAAAACTTGGGGAATTACACAGCAGATCCGATGCTGGAGGCTCAGATTACTGAGCATCTCTAAGAAACAGTATGAAAAATATCCATCAATCCGTCTCCGTGTAGAAACAGAGGAGAGTGGGGGTGGGGGGGGGGGCAAGGGGGAGGTCTAGGTGAAGGGTAAATGCTGCTCTCATGTGGGGAAAATGAGCAACGCCCGGGCGCCTTTGTTGTTGTGTTTTTTTTCCCCCCTTGCGTCACATGACAGGACATGCGCACTAGCACGTGCTGCGTTCTCGCTCCCATCGATGCCTCGTTCCTCTGAGAATCATAGTTTGAAACACAACCGCTCAAACAAAATCGACCGGGTACCAAAAATAACCGCAACTACTCACTGTAGCTGCAGCGGCACTGAGGAGCATCTCTAAGAAACACTATGAAAAATATCCATCAATCCGTCTCCATGTAGAAACAGGGGAGAGTGGGGGGTGGGGGGCGAGGGGGAGGTCTAGGTGAAGGGTAAATGCTGCTCTCATGTGGGGAAAATGAGCAACGCCCGGGCGCCTTTGTTGTTGTTTTTTTTCCCCCCTTTGGCGTCACATGACAGGACATGCGCACTAGCACGTGCTGCGTTCTCGCTCCCATCGATGCCTCGTTCCTCTGAGAATCATAGTTTGAAACACAACCGCTCAAACAAAATCGACCGGGTACCAAAAATAACCGCAACTACTCACTGTAGCTGCAGCGGCACTGAGGGAAAGAATATTAATTGTTTTCCCGACTGATCAATAAGGAGTAACCATCTTTAATAGCCACTTTTACGTGTTATACTTTTTTATTGTTATTATTTGCCATAGCATTTCACTGGTGAAAGAGTATTTCCGTTTGTTTGTTTTTTTTCACTCATTCAGTTGAATTCAAGAATCCGAGGAACTGTAATAGGTGATTTTGCCTTGGAGTTGGAATTGCGATATTTCCGACTGCACGCAAAAGCAGCCGTCGACACACTTCGGCCAGTGAAGGAATCCAGAAGTTACCTGGGCCAAGTTTACACACCGTGAAGAAGGAGGAGTTGCGAGTTCGTTTTGTAAAACAAGGAGGGTTAACTGTAAGTATTGACTTCCTATTTAAATATCTCTCTCATATTCCCACGTAGTCGTTTAGGTGGCGTTTAGGTAGTTGACAGGAAAAGCGGAACTAGCTAACTAGCAAGCTAGCGGTGGTTTAGCTAGGTTAACGAGTTGCCCCCGGATCCTGTTCAAGATACTTGAGCAACAATGTAAGAAAACTTTAATCTGCTTTTGCAGACTTTTGGGCACTGCTTTCTACGCTTTTAAAGTGTTAAACTTTGTTGTAAAGCGACGATTTGGGACTTCACTGACACAACTTTGGTGTATTGGGTGTGGAAGAATGCTATTTCGTTTCCAGTGTTTTTGGTTCATGCTACTCATTTAGCTTAACGTCACCTGTTTCTCAAGTGACCAGTGTTAAATAGTTGCTCTGTGCTTAACTTTGTCCTTTTGCTTATGTCATAATTAAGGTCAGGGGTGTTGATAGACCTTTGGTTCTGTTTCAGTGTAACGATGGAAATAATTAACAATATGTCATATACTTTTGTCTTAAACTTAAACTTTTTGTCTTTAGTTAATTATTTCGAGACATAAAACCTCGTGGTTTGGTTTCTTTCCGTACAGCATGAGGTCATGTGTTTGTTTTTGCTAACAGGTCAGCATTATCAGTAGTCTACCTCTTTCACTCTTATCAGAAACGTTTCACTCTTAACCAAAATAAATATCTTATATCAATGACAGCATTCTGGAGAATAATATATGTAGATAAAGATTTTTTAAAAAGTGGTTAACACATCCTGATGCGAAAAAGAAAAGACGTCAGTTTATGTGTGTCTCTCTGATCTGGAGAAACAGGTTTGGGTAGATGAACAAGAAATGTGCTTCCCTGTAGGAGCTATTGTTTTGGCCGCTTGCCCTTGGTCTTTTAGGCTTGTTCAATAAATGTTGTGGCTGTAAATTCATGCAGTGTGCTGTCACAGTCTGGGGTTACAAAGTGTGAGGTGTAAAAGAGCTTATGGTTTCACTGTGATAGTATCAGATTGCTCAGGGATCTAAAACAGTGTTTATTAATAGTCCCATTGGTGATTAGGATAAATCAATACCAAGCTACAGATGGATATATTTTAGCATTGGCATTTTTATCTGCACTTACTTGGCTTGTGTGTCTATTCTCAGTGTTACAGTTACAAACTGACATCAGCATCTTGCCAAGTTCAATAGTCAGTTAGAAAAAGCAGTCAAATCTGTGAGAACCATGTGCCCTCTTATCCAGAAAAAGAACAAAAATGCAGAGTCTACAACATTAAATCGTCTAATCTGTCTGCCAAGAAGCACGTCCATTTTCCCTGTGTTGTTTTTTTCTCAGGATGCATAATTGCTGTAGGTTTGAAAGGGAACTTGTAGTTCAGAGTTATGTGCAAAACAGGAAAATGTGACTTGAACTTTTAAAGGAAAGGACGACGACAGCAGGAGACAGGATAGGAAGAGAGGGAAAAGGGGAACTGAGCAATGTTTCCTGAATGTTGGTATCTTTTATCTGTTAGTATTTAAAACCTTGTTCTTGACAGTGCACCAAAATACAGAAAACAAACGTAGTACTTTGGTTTTGATTAACTTGTTTTCATGTTATTTGGTGCAACAAAACTGTCCGTGGCTGCCATAACACCTGTTATTTCAATGTGTCCTGTGATGCTGGACTGCATTAAGGTCACAAACCCTTATAAACTAAACTGCACAGCAGTCCTGCTTATATTTTGATAAAGATTTAATACATAAATATGTGTCTGCAAATGTATTCCCTTGAAAACTATAATGGAACCACACCTATCTCTCAATGTCTCTCTGCACAGTGTTTCTGCCTGTCAGTGTACTTGTATTTATAAATTGAGAAACCATGTAGAATCCTTTATCTCATGTACAACGGTAATCAGTTTAAGCCTGTCAGTACATTTTGCATTCAGATTTTGTTCCAAAATGTATCTTGATATGATTTCTAACCCAATATCAATAATTGTCTCCAGTGTCCAGCGAGAGCCGATTGCAATCTGATAGCTCTGTCTAGGTTATGTATCATCCCTGTGTCATTTGTGCAGGACCTAAACAACAAAAAAGATTGTGGGAGAAGAATAGAAGTCGTCGGTAGCCACCTGTGATGCTGTGTGATTGTGTTGGCTTGTGTGTCAGTTAGTCTCATCTTCACTCTGTCTTTCCTCCTTGTCTGGTGTTTAAAATGAGTTTGACATTGTAGAAAAATGTGGCTATTAGTTCCCAAACACAGTCAACTTCCTACTAGAGGTTTCACGCCAAAAGCTTCCTCATGACGGCTCTGTTGTTGTACATCTTATGCAAGATCATGAACGCTTATGGTTCATCTGACTGAAGAGTGTGTGTTGAGCTGTGGAGGCAGCCCAATGGTTATATTGCAGATATCACACAGAGGTAAATAGCATGCCTATTGTCTGCCAGTCATCAACATTAAGTTTCATGATTCACATTACAGCGTCCTTATCTCCCTTCCCTTTTTCGCATATACATTATGATTCTCCTAGTCGCATTGCAGCTAAGCTTTAAATCAACAAACCACTGCTGTAGGCACAGAAGCAGATAGTAGATTTTTGTTTCTTTATCAGCAGGATTGGTGTATGTGCCCAGACTCCAGACACTCACTAAGGGGCAGGAAAGGAGCCTCATTTGTTTAGGTTTTGCATCTTCTTCTTCTCTCTCCAAAAGTGAAGGAAACATGTTTCGTCTACGCATATTAAAGTGTGCTTTTTCATGATTAAGACTATATGTAATTTATATCACTGTTGTGTATCCATGTCACCTTTCCTTGATTAGCAGAGGGTTATAGAAGACGTTAGACATTGACCTCTGACCTCTGCCACTCTTTCAGGCCGCAAAATATTGAGCTCGGTGCCACAGGAGGAGCCCCCATACAGGACAGCAGCAAGATGGACGATATGACTGTGGAACAGATAACCATGAGGGCCAACCAAGTGACCGACGAGGTACGGAGTCACATTTTAGGCTTTGTGAAATTTTCAGGGAATGGTTTCACTAAAATGGAAGATTAAAGTGGAATATACTAATGATCTACCATAGTAACGATTTATTTGTCTCCAAGCTTAGCACCTTGCAGCTATAGATTTCAGTTTCTTTTAAAAACAGTTGACTGATAGTCATGTGTGTAATGTGTTTCCCAGAAATGTCAAATTTTTCCTTTTAATGTCCAAAGTACAAATCCTCACAGTCAAAGCCATAATGGAACAGAACAAATGATCCTTTACATCTTCATGTAACTGTGTAATTGATTCATTACTATTAAACTATGTTATTAAGCCATGCTAACTACAAATGAAAAATCCATATGATTTATATTATCACAATGAATTCATTGATGTACATATAACCATATTGAGGAGGTTGCTGCAATACTGCACAGAAATATTTTATAATGCATTCATCTCCTTCTTAGCCAGACATTACTAAGATGTGTGTGAGGCTTTAGGCTTTAATTCACCCCGACAGCCCGCACTCCCCTCTGTGATTTTGACAGTTTGAATGTTGTCTTGATAGATTTTCCTATCAAGGAGATAATTGTTTAATCAGCACTTCAGGGCATCGTATGATCAACCATCTGATTAAAACAGAGGCAGATTATCTTACTCAAGCTGGGCTTGTTTCTGTACACTTCACTTTCCTGTAGTCTTGCCCTGCACTAATTGTCGGTGGGGGGTGGTTCTTTTTTATCTGACTTAACTTAATTTGTGCTTTCTTATTAAATTGTCTTTTTCTTCCCTCTTCTGCTGCCGGGTGACTAAGGAGATCATAATAGGCACGAGGCATGGGAGGGTTCTTCTGCTTCTTAATACTGTGGCTTTGGGTAAACATTCATACCTGAAAACATCACAGCATGGCTGGCAGTGTATCAGGGCAACATCTGAATTCGGCATGCCAAGATACTGTAGTCTTAAGGAAGTCTAACAAGATGTTTTGTTATTTTAAGGCTATTTGCATGTTTAGTAGTTAAAACTGGCCTCCACATCCTTTTACATTTAACGTGTCAAAGTCTACCTACTACCTAGTCATTCTTGTACATTGCAGCTTCCATTTTTTATTATTTACACACCGCGCACATCTATTTAAGCCACCCGAAACATATAAATAATAATTTTACACCATTACCTGTATGAAAGATTTTCACAGAACCTCAGCCTGTACAATCTGGCTAAGTCGGCGATTTCAGGCTTAATTAGTCAAGTTCAAGGATTCAAGCAAAATTAATGTCATATTTAGCCACCAAATGATGTGCTAGCGAAGCCAACTGGAATCTGGCTGAGCTCAACACATCCCTCTGCCAATTTTATGTTTGTC
Source organism: Trinectes maculatus (assembly GCA_016785345.1). Taxonomy (NCBI): domain Eukaryota; kingdom Metazoa; phylum Chordata; class Actinopteri; order Pleuronectiformes; family Achiridae; genus Trinectes; species Trinectes maculatus. The sequence continues at coordinate 243,180 of JAFBJQ010000419.1, forward strand.
TATTTCTGAACTTGCTGATTAATGTATTCATTGCAAATATAACACAGAAAAAATCTGGAATCTGGATCCCATTGTCTCTTGGTAGTTCATTAGTGATAGAAACAATGGAGTCGTGCCCTGAGTAGCTTCCGTGCTATGCTCCTTTGGATGATCTGTGTAGCAATTGCTATGTATTAATAGAGACACAACGTCATAGCTCACCTGAACTGACTGCATTCCAGTTTGTCATCAGTGCTTTTTGTCTGAGTGCATGCATGTGCGTAGTTGTCTTTGCCCTGCTGTAGTTTAGCTAACTTATTTTGACCTCAGGCATCTGACACAGCTGTCCCCGGTCCATGCTTTTCACGTATTTGAAAGGCTGTTTTGTGTTCACACAAAAAGTGACTAAATAAAACTGAAGTCATCAATGTTCCGTATGTGTAGTCATTGAAATACTGAGGTGTTTTATTGACTTTTATAAGGGAAAAAAATCAAGGATAATTGGGAGATAATCGGAAGCTAAATTAAGCAGTTTTGTCTTATTATTCATAATAGCATAAACAGATAATCTAAGATGACACTCTGTCTAATATCTCTGTATATAACTGGTAGTAGCTCAGTTGCAGTCTCATATCTTGATGAATATACAGTCGCTTCTTATTTGCTTATCTTATGTTCTTATCTCTTCTTATGTTCTTATCTTAATTAAGAAGACTGAGGATATACAAACAAATCGTAAGAGAAGCCAAATAGATTTTAAAAAATGTCACCTTTTGGGTCTTTTTTAAAAAAAATGTATTTGAAAGATCTCGTTCAGGTATATTTAGGCAGATAGTACCTAATGAGAAGAGAAAACGAAATCTGAGGTTTCAATACACTCCAAATTAATTATTTGTCCATTTTTTTTCTCTTTGCAAAATTATTTCTGACAGTTTGCTTCAGCACATTTTTACTTTTATTGTTTTCTCTCCCGCAGTCACTGGAAAGCACAAGGAGGATGCTGCAGATGGCAGAGGAGGTGAGAGCTTTAATGTACAGTAAGTGTGTCTGTGCTGGGTTGTCAGTCTGTCTGGCCATTATATATGTTATGATCAGAAAAAAAACATTATAACTTGCCAGTTTTGTCAGTTTGAGTCTTTGAACGCTTGGAATTGTCATGTTTGATACCAAAAGTTTAAAAAAAATATCAAAATATTTATAGTTTCTCTTTTCAACAGAGAATGACAGACATTGTTGTAAAAAGATGTAGAATATGAGTTTTTCACAGTCTGCGTAGGATTTTTCATAATCATATTTTACAAGGACAAGGTTTCTTCAGTTATAAATTTTAAACGTTCCGGTTGTCAAATCGATCTTAAATCCTAATCCATCATGTATCTAACCCTGATCACTGCCATCTCTCATAAGTCATTAAACTCTCTCTCAGTTCTTTTCATTGGTTCTGAATTATTTTGTTTTTAGAGCAAACAGACCGGCGTCAACACCATTGTGATGTTGGACCAGCAAGGAGGTAGATATAAAACATGAACACATGTTTTGATGCCCATGCCTCCACACTGTTTCTTTGCCATTTTACTGTATTTGCACATGTGTTATATATTTTTGCCTTAAACATCATGTGTATGTTTTATCAAGTTATGTGCTTTGTTTAAAATGTCCATGTGCAATTTTTTGTTTTTCCACCTTCGCATGTTTTATTGCTGCTGCAGTGGCCCAGTTATTGACCCAATTTGTGAATCCTCACAGGGGATACTAAAAAATAATTAATTTCATATAGTGAATAGATTCATTTTTAGTGTGTAAAATGTACATAATATCACCTGAACTTGTGTTTCAGAGCAGCTGAGGCATGTTGAGGAGGGCATGGACCACATCAACCAGGACATGAGACAGGCTGAGAAAAACCTCACTGATCTCTCCAAGTGCTGTGGCCTCTGTGTCTGCCCCTGTGACAGGTAACTGTCAAAGCTGCTCCAAATGTCTGTTGTGATTTTATGTCAATTTTCTCATTTTAGTGTGTTGCTGATTTTTAACAAATATTTGTCTGAACGTAACAATTGCAGCTGTTTGCAAAATAGGGAGCTGTGTACATACTCAAATAAATTTTACTTTTGTTTTTTTATACCATGGTTCACAATTCACGTTTTTCCACTCTGCTTAGTCTTGTCTTTATAGCAACAGCAGCTCGTACTAAAGGGTGCTGAGGTATTTTAAGCTGCAGCTATGGTGGCCACACCATAAACTTATGTAATAGTTCTATCTAGTATCTAGGAGGTTGCCATGTTTCTATGTGAGGTAACATTGTGGATGTCATTTTGAAAATGGAACTAGGAAAAACAATTCATCAAACTGGCAACCCTTCTCACTTCACCGCCTCCCTATTATCATGAGCTTGAATGCTTCCATTAAGCAACTCTGATCTGTCAGGTTCTTTCACATTAACGTCGCTGGAACTGCTGCCCCATGTGGCTGCTAATAGCAGGGTGTGACAAGGTGAAATAAAAACACATTTCTCTGTCACATGTGTAAACTCTGGTCCTAAGATCGCCGGTACACTATGTGAGTATTCCCAGTGGTGTGCGAAAGGGTATGGGACACGAACAGTGTTGCCACCAGGTTTTTCACACAGGGGTTGTAATACTCCATGGTGAGTCAAGGATAGCGTCTTTGCATAATTACTTAATATCTGTTCTAAAAATGAAAAAAACATTTTTTCAAAATGCTTTCACATTGGAGAGGAGGATTCTTTGATGAATACCAAAAGATAAGGTAGGGGGTCATTTTGATGTTCTGATTAATTAACCTATGTGACTATAGCAAAGGTGCACATGTAGTCTTGTATACGTCTTACTGATGGCTTTTCTTCTAGTTCACAGTAGTTTTGAATTAAAAGTCGTATATACGTCTCTTATATAAACAGTCAGATCTTTTGTTTTTTTTAATTTTCTGATCATTATTATTATTTTTTCCCTTTAGGGTGACATCTATTGAGCATGACTCGCGATACAAGCGTACCTGGGGTATTGGAGGAGGAGATGGTGAAAATGACGCCAATGGTGCAAAAGTGGTCTCACGACAACCCTCAGGTGTTCGAAATGGTCCGGCTGGCCAGGTTAACACCACAGCACCTTCAGGCCCATACATCAAGAGGTGAAGTCCTGACTTTTTTGCTTCCTGTTTCTTTTAAAGTAATGAAGGATGGTTTTACATTAGAACATTATAAAATATTTATATCTTCAAATGGCCATTCCTTAACAAACAAGTTTTTACAAATGTGTTACAGAATAACCAACGATGCACGCGAGGATGAGATGGAGGAGAATCTTGAGGCAGTCGGCGGCATTATTGGCAACCTGAAATCCATGGCTGTGGACATGGGCAGTGAGATAGATAAGCAAAACAAACAGATTGACCGCATCAATGACAAGGTAACCTGTGATTTATTTTCATTTTTATGTGATGATGAAAACATCTAATTTGCATTTACATTTGATGTTTCTTTCTTTTTTAATGTTTTTAAACGGAAGATGGGAAGAATATTACTAAAATATGTGGCAATGTTATTCATCACATCGAGCTTGATGGACAAATTACAAGTTATCCTGTGCTAAGGAACAATTTACTGCCCACTCTACTCAGAATTTGTATTACTGTCAGATTTGGTGTTCGAATGCACTTAATTAAACCCAAAGTGTAGGTGCCCTGTGGTATTTACTTGTAAACAAACAGAAGTTATGATAAATTAAGATTTTTTTCTCAGTTGTGTTAGATTTACAACTAATAAAATCAAGTGAATTTTCTTTCTGGTTAAAAGGATTTTTTCTCAAGGGTTTGAATCCCCCTTGTTTACCTTATATGCATGCGAGTTAATAATGCATTACTCAATGAAAAGGAGCAGAGTGGGTGTTTGCATAACTTATTTTTTTCACTCGTTTCATCCTTTTCTTTCAGGCTGACATGAACAAGTGTCGCATTGATGAAGCGAACCAGAGAGCCAACAAGCTCATCAAATAGACAAGGAACCAGGCCTCTGCCAATTTCATCCATCAGCCTAGAGCCCGTCTCCCCACACATACAGTACACGCACTGCACACTTGCACATATGCACACACACTCTTTGACAGCATAAAAAAAGAAATCCAACCTGGAAGAATGTTTTAGTCAGCAGTGTTTCTGCCTTTACTGCAATAGTATGTCAATAGACACACAGGCATTTATACATTCGTTAAATTGGGCTGCACACCACAACCGTAAAACATATGAATTGTTATTAGATGATGATATTCACTCACTGGACTTACAATGTGGGCCTCAGACAGTGTACTGACGGGCTGATTGCCTATCGATGCTGTTTGATACCAAATATGGACCTGATCTGTTCTATCATATCACAATACCTAAAGGAAGGTAATAATTAGCACAGGTCAAATACGCTTCTTGCTGATTATTTACTAGTTCAGCTTTCTCGTCCGAACTCTGACTTTTTCTTTACGAGTCACATGCTATGGACTGTCTTTGTCTAAGCCTTGCTGGTATTTATAGATTGATTTATAGATATATAGATGGGTCACTGTTCCATTGGCATTAGCTGTCATAGACATACAGCATTTATTTATTTATCCACCCCCTGGTTGGTCTTGTCCTGATGGAGCTCCATCGAGTTTAATCATAAAACACAAGCTGAAACCAATACGTCTTTCTCAAATTTCTGTTGGTTTGATGTATAATTAAGTTTATTGTAGCCTGTGTATTATCTGAGATGAAAATGCTTATTTAATAATTCTTTATCAAGCAGAAATGAGTTGTGAATAAAGTTGTCTTTTTTACTCTTGAAATTGACAAATGACATTTTTGCTAATTCAGCAAAGCTGATTAAAATAAAATCAAATGTTGTGCTTTCATGCTGAAATTCAAAGCACCTACCCCTGAATGAGAGCAATCTTATTTTTCTCCTGACTGACGTGAAGTCAGGGTTAGTGTACTTATTTGCAAGAATATTTTTAAAGCTCTGACCCAATGTTAGAAAGGTAATGTGTAGAAATAACTTTTCCTTCCTATGTGAAGGTGACTTAGCAAGCAATGTGAGGAAAGGTCATCTTTACTTTTGCAAAACATCAGTTAAGGACATGAAAAAAAAAACAATGGTTAAAAGTAGCAGTAGACTTGTTATCAGAGGCTCAACTGCAGATCAACTGCTGTACTTTGTATTTAGTGTCACTTGAGGTTTTTCGCTCACAGTGTTGATGTAAATACTGAAACATAATGTCACTGTTCATTAGTTCCCTATAGTCATTGTGCTAGTCTAATTTCATTCTTTCTTCATTACCTTCTGGTTAATAGAGATTTTGAGCAACCAAGTGGAGATTTAACTGCCAATTCAGGGTTCCCACTCAAGCCTGAGAATTAGTGTTAATTTTTTTAACGATGACGAGACCATACCACCACTACGACTATATTGATGTGCATTATTGTTGACGAATAAAGCCGAGACAAAAGTATTTTGTACGAAATAAAATCTAAAATAATAAATCTCTCTCTGTCACACAGAACGGTGTGTGACAGAGAGGTTGGAGGCTTGACAGGCTGACTCTGTTATCCTATAACTTCTCTGAGGACGCGACAACACTTTGATCATCACTGGTGTCATTGCATTGTAGAGGGTTTGTGGTATTGTAGCCTCCTCAGAGAAGACGTCATAGGAGTCAGCTTGTCACCCTCTTGTCTCTCCTGTCAAATTGATATGCGAAAGACTAAATATGACTAAGACTATTATGGGCCTTTGACTCAAGACTAAGACTATATTGAAAAATGGGCGACAAAATTAACACTACTGAGAATGTATGGAAATTTAAGTTCATAAAATAGCCTGCAGTAGTGTGGAAACACATTGAGTTGAGTCATTAAACATGACTGTCTTCTTAAATCCACAATCACTTCTCATATTGACTCACAAGGCTCATTCAGGCATCTCCAACTGTTTTGATATAATGACAACAAGTCTTCCAAATAGTGGGATTTGGAAATAGGAGAAAGTGCAGGAACCCTGTTAGTGTTTTGCAGATGTTCCATGGTTGTGTTCTAACAGCCACGCTGTCACAAACAGCGCTTGCTCTTGTGCCTGTTGTGTAAATAGCCAGTTCTCAGAGCAGAGCTTCGGTAAAATGATAATGTTTGATGATGGAGAGCATAATTTGACTTGTCAAAGCTGTAGCCAGGCTGAGAAATGACTGCTGGCAGCACGGTGCAAAAACATACATGCAAATGAATGTTGTTTAAGGGGTAGAAGCAGAATAAGTCCTAGCTCGTGACGGCTAAGGCCTTGCTGTGGAAAATTGGCTAATGAAAAAATAATACAGTATGCTGCAAATATCTCTCATATGCATCTTCTGTTTTATTTGTTTTGAAGAAAAATGGTCATTTGTGTGCTCTGCTGCAGGCGTACACCTATTGGGTTTGTAAAGATTGGAATGAGCTGTTATTCAGGGCTTTGTATTTCTATAAGTGATCATCCTCATCGTGATACTTGACAGCTGAGATCTAATTAGTATAGCCTGAGGCTGCCTCGCTATCTTGAGGCTGTATTCATTGTTTCACCAACAGCCACTGGAATGTAAATACAAGCGTTTTTGTTTATTTTGAATATGTTTCTATGCAGCACATCTTATCTGAAATTAGCCCGCTGAACGAATGACTGTATAACAAAGTCAAAAATGCCTTTTGTTCCACGCCTGCCTGTGTTGAATTGTTTGTGCTCAATAAATCTGTTCTCTAATGCATTTCATTGCACCCTTTTTAATGTATGAACAAGTAAAAATGAAATTGGCTTTCATTAGAAAAATGCATCCAACCGTGATAGAATTTGCCAGAGGAGACTAAGAGGACAGTAAATACGCTCGCACTGGGGTCGTTTCAGGAGTTTATTTTAAACTTCATTCTCTCAAAACGTTTTTTTTTTTTTTTTAATTTTCTGTCAACAGTTTTTGGGCATTTTACATAGCTAGAGTACAAAATGCAGAATAAAAACCACTGAACAGAAAAAGGCAGGTAGGGAAGAAGAGGAGGATGGTGACAGAGTAGGAAGTGTCAGACTCTGAGATTCCATAGATAACGGGACAGAGCCCACAGTACAAGGTAAGAAGTAATCACTGTCCTAGTAACAAATGTACATGTACGAATGTGTTGAACATACTCATTAACCTTTGTGTGCATTTACTGAATATATGTATTATTCTATAATGGCTTTGTTGGTGTAAAAATGTATCAAATCCTCACTTCTTGATTGTACCTCCCTTACATTCAGAGTCAGGTCGCGTTCCCTCAGCTCGACACTGCCTGGTCCTGTTGGTTGGTTTGCGGAAGCAGTCAAGATTCACAAGATCCACAGCTTGTCCTGGACTTTGGCAGGTACCTTTCAATTTCAAAATGAAGTTAATGTTTTTCTAAGTTGTTTCTGTAAATAACTGCAAAGTTTTCTGTTAAAAAAAATCCTACTTCTGAGACAGGGGGTCTTTTATAAAAGGAAAGTTAACAAGGCTTTTTTTCCCTAAAGGTGGGCTACATAGGCATTGATCTGGGAAAAAAAGGCGGTTACACTAAGAGTAAGACCTATTGACCCATCAAACTTTAGTGCTGAATCAGTTGGAGTTGTTTGGGGTTTTTTTGTGTGTGCAAAAAATATGCAATTTTGTGGTCTTGCTTTTTGTTTCACTTTACTCGATGCATCATGATAGTGTTGTGCATCTCTGTTGGGAATCATTTTGGGATCATTCTACATCTTTTGGAGTTGTGTTTATGGACATGTGTCCCCCCAAGCTTGTTTTTCACCTTTAACATATTTAAGGATTAGAACAATAAGTTTGGAAAACCTCTAATTATCTTAATTAATGAATTAAGGTTGTTTGGTTACCTTGATATAAGTGTTCTGTTTTCATTAACAAGTCAATTATCAAATTAAATGATGGGTTAGTACCTACATTAGGCCAAAGATTGTCTTTATATAGTGTCATGGGCCTGACATGAACCCGACCTGACATAAGGAAAGGGGTTAAAAGTTAGACGTTTCAAAATAAGACCTGCCTATGTGACCCACCTTTATGAAATTTTTTCCTTTTTGTTTTCCACTTTCCTGTGTGTTAATAGAAGCCAAAGTCGAAGACAGTAAGGCAGGTCAAGTTGGTCTTGTTTGAAGGTTCAAGAATATCACAATAGCACCATTTCACACTAACATAAAACATACCTCATGCATCTGTAGATATACATACTGTATATATATATATATACTGTAAATATCTGATGAATATATATGAAATTTAGAGTTTGTGACACAAATGTTGAGTAGATTTCAAGTTCACAGAAATAACAACAGTTGCAGCTCAGTCGAGAATAAAGTCTATATTCCAGAGACAGCTTGTGGTGTTGTACAACTGCTCGGTTACCATTTTAAAATTTCAACAGTCAAACCCTTCACAGTGCATAGAGCATTTACTTTGCATACCTGTAGTTACACTTGATGTGAGTGTGTATGTGTGTCTGTCTGCGTGCACGGTTAGCTCATCACTAAGTCTTTATACCACATTTACAAAGCTTTTGAAAGCCAGTTAACGTCACTCTAATCCTATGAGTAGCATTTTTGTGCTCCAAATTCAAAACAGCACAGTATTACAGTTCACAACCATTTTATAAGGCAGATTAATAAAAGTACGCTTCAGTGCGTCAGTCATCCTACTACGTTCATTACAGGCCTTCATATCATACAAGGCTGCATGCCAAAAAGATCAAACAACAACAACAAAAAAAAACAACTAAATGAACACAACAAAACATTTTACAATCAGTCTTTGGTTGAGTGTGAAAGAAGAATTCCTGTGCTTTGATTGAATGCTTTGAATTTGGCGTTTGCTGAATAGAACACAAAGAAAAGAAGTGGACCTTAAATACAGGCATTAAACTAAACTTCAATATGTATGTTAATACTCACAAAATAATATATATATATATATATATTTAAAAAAAAGACCAGTGATAAAAAGCTTGCTCCAACTGATTGTACACAAATACTACTTTCTCTTTCCAGGTTGCCTTGGCAACCCCAGCATCCCCCATTCCCCAACCTATGGCCCTTTCATCTCCTTTTACTTCTTCTTGGCAAAGCGACTGAACTTTTTCTCCTTGTCTTTCTTGGCAGTGCTGGGCTCAGGGAGACCAGCTGAGGAGGAGGGAGGGGGCAGGCTGTGAACTTTGGCCCCTGAGGGTCCTGACACCTCCTCCGCTGCCAGGGACTGAATGGCCGTCTCCATGGACTGGCTCCAATGCTGGAGCTCTTCCTGAAATGAAACACAGAAAGACACACACGCCACAGATTACATCCAGTGGGAGTTTTTTTTTTTTTCTTTTGGTCTGTTATTGGAAAGTAGTGGTGATGGTTTTAACAATGAAACTTTTTGAAAGGTAAAGAAAGAAAGAATGAAAGCTTGATTTGTTACAGTACACTATACAACAAAATTTGGTCTCTGCTTTTAACCCATCACACACACACACACACACACACACACACACGTGGAGCAGTGGGCTGCATTCAAGGCACCGGGGTGTAATTGGGGGTTAGTAGTGGGGGTTAGGGACAGTGGTGGTGAGCAGGGTTATTTACTCAATACTCACCTCGTCTTTGCACTGAAACAAATATTCACTGCCATCGCCCAGACTGAGAGAGAGAGAGAGAAGAAAATGATTTTAAAATCGATGACGTGGTGAGAATCAAACTTGGACCATTAGAGTAAAATAAAGTGAACATTCCCCACCAAAGAAAATCCAAACAACAGACTTTCAGTTTCTCAATGAGGTCCCAGGTAGCAAACTGATGAGTGCTGCATTTAATGAAGCCCCCTTGTTGATTAGTGTCTTCGTTAATGAAATGTACATTTACTTAAAAGTAAAAAACACACGCATCACAGTGTCTTAGAGCACATTACAATGTCACTGAAAGTCTCGTTTTGTCCAATCAAGGCTGCAAATGCAATACTAAGTAAAAAGTAATATTATGTAAATGTGATATTTTGCTGTCTCACCGCAGTTTGGCAACATGCTTCTTTTTCTTGTAGGTGGCGAGCGTCTCCCAGCTGGCGTTGCTGAGGGACAGGGGGTCCTCCCCATGATATGTCACTCCATGTCCAAAGCTTTTAGAGTCTTTATATGCCGAGAGCTGACCTGGCTTCAGCACACAGTACAAGTTGTTCCATGACCTGAGGGCGACGAGCGGAGACAGACAGACAGACAGACAGTGGAGAATCCGTAAGTTTTGACAAATAATTTAATTATGGCTTTACAGTGGATTAGAAACACATGACTATATATATCAAACATTTACATACTGCTCTCATAAGTAGCCCAATAATATCTGTCCATTAAAAATACATAGACTTGTTGGTTCTCTAAAGTTTCTGTCCCCTGTGAAAATATATCTGAGGACTATTTTTGTCCTATAGTAATTGTGTTGTGGTGCCAATTGTCGACACAAGTGGGGTTAGTTTTGGATGAAAGAATTTAAGCAAATGTGCGAGTAGATTTTACTGATTGAGGTGATTAACAAAAGCAAACGAATGTTTGTGATGGGTTTAGGGATTAAAGCGCCAGCGTGTTTGTCATCACCTGTTTGAAGCCTTCTTTCCTGAGCCCTCGACGTCATGTTTGCGGAACAGGTTGCCCTCCAGCAGCACACTCTGGCCTCTGAGGGGCTCCGCGGGCATGGTGGCTGCCCTCTCTGGTTCCTCGGGGATCACCAGAGAGGTGGGGGGCTCCAGCTCTAGAGAACCACTCTCTCTCATCTCTGACTCTATGGGGACGGTGGAGTCGGCGGCTGTGCCCTCCTGCAGATGTGAGCTGGGCTCAGCTGCACCGGAACCAGACTGGAGGACAAAGGATGGAGATAGGTGAGACAGGTGAGATGAAGGGGAACAAAATCACCGAGATATCAACCCGCATGTTTATAAAGAGGTGAGCGAAGCAGAATGTGACCTTGACTACTGCATCAGTAGTTATTTATTATTTAGAAAGTCTGGATAAAAAAATTAAAAATGGCAGATTTAGTTTGTTTTGAGTAAAAAAAAATTAAATGAGCTATTTTAAATGCATAAGTTAGTTTTAAAAAAAAAAAGATGGTTGTATGCCTCGGCTCACCAATCAAACTGACATTTACATCCATATCAAGCCGGATGCAGCAATGTTTGTCTGTCCTGTGTTGTATGTTGTCATCATTTTTCTTCAACGGAGGTCACAAAATCATAAATTACAGAAGACATGAGCTGAGTTTGTGTCGTTACCATAGTTTGTACCTCAATAGTGTAGAGCTGCGAGGAGTCCTCGACAAAACCTGTGTCGTCTCTCCTGGGGGGAAGAGAGGCCGCGTGAGGTTTGCATAGAGACCTTAAAGTGCAATGTGCGTTTGTGTGTTTATGTGAGTGTACAGTACACATGAATGCCTGTGTGTATGCGTACCTGGTGTCCTTATCTGAGCGTTGCTCCTCTTTGATGAACTGCTCCAGCTCCTGCTGCTGCTGCCTCAGCTCCAACAACTCCAGCTGCAACACAGCAGTAAACTCAGGAATCCATACACAACCATTTACACTCATTTCATCATAGTACGACAAATCTATTGACAAATAGAAATGAATCCAGTTGTGCATGTTAACTGAAATGATGCAGCAATAACAATATGGACTTGAATGATGTGGCGCCAGAATAAAAATACTGCTGTTTGGTTGAAATATTATATATTGTTTAAAAAATGGTGAGAAACAATCTATATATTTGACAAATACATATACATATATATAAATACTATACATACGACAAAGACAATATTGTTATTTATTGTTTTGGGTTTTTTCCTCCATACTGTAGTGAGGCGCTCCAGTGCAGAGAAGCGTTCCTCCCAAGTGGCGGTGGACTTCTCGAAGGCTTCGTGCCTCTTGAGCAGCTTCTCCACCTCGTCCACATTGTGGCCCAGATCTCTACTGGTCACGTAGGGCTCCTGAGCGATCAGCCAGGCCTCAGCCACCGAGGCATCCCGCGCAAACTGACACACCTCCAGCACTGCACAGACGGAAGACAGGTCATCGTGAAGGTTTGTTTCTTGCAGCGTCACAGTGTATAAAAATGAAACCTTCAGTATTTATACTGTTTATGGAGTCATGTTCTGTTTGTAGTACTAAACACACAGTAAAAGTAAAGACAAGACTTGATTTTATTATTAATTGAAGAGTGAGTTCCAATAGTCCAAAAGTTCATGTCTGAGAATTGCCTTACACAGCGGTTTTGGAAAGTCAGGATGTTCCTTTTTTTTATTATTTTGTTAGGTGTTAAGAGTTTGCAGAGTCAAGTGTTGTTCTACTCACAGAGTCGGAGCCAGTCCCATCTGTCGTCCCACTTGAACATCATCTCCGTCCTTTTCTCCATCACCTGCAGCAGCTTTTCTTTGATCTGACATACACACACACATCAGTACTATTCAGCAACTCAGGCCCAAGACTGGATATTATCCACTAAGAATTAGTATTGTGAAGTAATTAACCGAACGTTGAATCCAGGCCAGGGTCAACCGCTCGTTTATATTCTTTTGGCTTTTCCATTTCTAATTAGTATTTGCTTTATAGCCTCCCTGATGAGTGACTGTGGACTGGAGCTGTTTTTCTTTCGTGGCAATCCAGTTGGTTCCATTGTGCCAGACGAGAACAATCGCTCCCAGAAAAGTAATTAAATCTAATGAAAGCAGCAATTTAAGGCCCAGCTGAGGATGAAAAGAAGCCGTCTTTGTTGCTGAACCCTCACCTCAGCGGAGTCTCTGTGCTTCCGTGTCAGCAGGTCCTTGCCGAGGTCTATGCAGTCGGTGAACTTGGCCCCGCGGGCCTCTATCTCTGAGCGGATCCCCTGGTGGTACTTCTGCAGGAGCTCCACAGATGAGACATCCCTATTGCAGAGGAGGTCCGAATATAAACATCATAACAGGTAACACTATGATGTTCACCTGCTTCAGGATGTAAATGTACTGCAGTATGTCATATGTCAAAAACCAGTAAAAATACTGCATTATATATATTTTTGTACTTGACAAAACATTGCAGGTAATGCCGTACTCGTGTCTGAATATTAAGATATGGTGTCATTTCGTTACTGTTTAAATACAATCAAATCAATTTGCATCCAAAAGCACCAGCTACTGAAAAAATGGGTAGAACTAGAGCTACAGTAAAGTTGATTGACGTGACTTGATCTGCTCTTCACAAAGAAATGTATACACACAGAAATATCATGTAACTCAGTGAAGCTTTGTGTTTGATCTGTCTCCATATTCACCTACGTAAAACTGACCACATTTTTTGCTGACCAGTGAAATTGATGTGACAGGCAAACGCAAATACTCAAACTCGAAGGCAAATTTTCACGTTCAGATTCCCCATCGGAGAAGGAAAAGCTGCCTCTCTGCGATTCGCAATTTCCAAATCAATATTGATATTGTAGCAAAGAAGACATTTGTTTGATAGAACTGACTTCTAGCCGACGCTCTTATCATTGATGTTTGCTCACCTAGGTTTCTCCTGAGTCTCTATCTGCTGGATGATGCTCTCCATCCAGGCCAGGAGGTCTCGGACCATGGTGAAAAAGCGGAACTTTTCAGCAGTTTCCACCAGGCGGGCCCTGCGGCCATCGCAGGCGTTGAGCAGGCCCTTCCAGGCATCCACCACCTCTCGCTCTGTGGCCTGGATAGCGCCTGCCCTCTCCCCTGCATACTGAGCATGAAGCCTTGACGCTGTCTCCTGGAACTGCTGAACCTATTGGAGGAAGTAGGAGAAAAAAAAAAATCCACTCATCTCAGATAATGACTAAGCTCACATTTTATTTCATTTAAAACTGCGTCTGTTGATTTGTTGTAACCACATGGGGGCAGTAGATCATATAACATCAATACCTTATAATGGTTTTACGATAATGCTAGCCATTATTAACTGCTGTTTACGCAAAAAGACCGAGTTGCACCTGTTTGCCCAGTGACGTGATGTCTCTCTCGAAGGCGGCGTGCATTCTGTGGAAGGACTCGGCTTTGCTGAAGTCCTCGCCCACATCGTCAGGCAGCTCCTTCTGCTTCTCCTGGATCTGAGCCACCAGCTCCTTCCCGTCATCAAAGTACCTTAAAGAAAGAGACGGATCCGTCAATATCTCTTTGGCTCGGTTTGTGTTCATTATCCTCACACACACACACACACACACACACGCGTACACACACACGTCCTATTTACTGTAACCAGTGTAGCTCATCATGTTAAAATTCATCAACATCATCCAGATGTTTTCTGGAGGTGACAGCGTAAATACTCCACAGATCAATATCATTCTAACTTGTTCTATAGAAATTGTGTTGATGACGTGATTACGGGAAAAAAATCTAAATTGCAACAAACAAGGTCATGTTCATATTGATGGTCTGGTACATCAATGCTGTTCCCTTACTTCAACAGGTCATATGATGCCGTGAGGAGCTGAGCACGCGTGTCAATGAGCTCCAGCAGGTCGGCCCAGCTGTCGTTGATGCTGTCTTTCCACTCCGCCATGGTGGCCGCCTCGGCGTGGCCTGCTTCAATCAGCTCGTCGATCGACTGGTTGACCATGTCCACTCGCTCCTGTCCCACCATCCCCGTCTCCCGCGCAAACTCTCTAAACTTATCCCTCAGAAGCTGAAAGCAGAGGATGTGCTGTATTTTAAAAAAACGCACTGTCAACATTTTCCTAAATGGCTCCGCCTGCAAAATGTGAACACTATAATGGACTCTATAGTGATCCTATAATGCACATCACGTGTGAAAGTACCGTGACGTGATCCAGGTCCTGGCCCATCTCCTGAGAGGAGGCCACCACGTCTCTTTCTGCGATCCACTGCTCCAGGTCCTCCACCTCTCGGCTCAGCAGGAAGTGGTGGTAGGTGTGATCCAGCTTCCTCCTGCGGTCCTCCGCCAGCTCCCTTAGCCCAGCGTACTGCTTATCCACCTGGCCCTGTCGCCTGATGATCCCCTCACTGCAGAGGAGGTCAAATGGGAGGATGGAGGTTAATGAGATGAAAAGGACGATGGGAAAAAAAAAGGGCAAAGAAATTGTATTTAGGTTTACCTAAGATAAGGTGTGTGTGATTAGGATACAGGAATTATCACTCTCTCCATGTTTGTCTCGCTTATCAACCGAAACCACAAGTGACCGGGACAACAAGACGGAAACAGCGAGTTGAGATGTAATTTTTTTTTACTGTGTACATCAATTTAAAAACACAAACCCATCAGGATGGTCATCGGCAAACATCTTTTGCGCTCGGTCCGCCAGCCTCTGGATGGAGTCGGTATAGTCGTCCACCGCCTGCTTCAGGATCATGTGGCGTTTCAACATCAGCATGGCGCTTTGTTCATCCTTGGAGAGATGGAGGAAGAGGAGGATAAGGAGGAAGGAAGAGGAGGCGGAAGAATGACAAGGAAATTGTGTGGAAAAGGACAGCAAAACAAAATGGTTCAAATGTAATTGTAGAGAAACCATATAATCCTGTTAATACATCTGCAGGTCTTCATCAGCCTGTGGCGACTTTCTCACCTTGGCCTTTTCGTCAGCGATCATGTAGAGTTCCTGCTCCCCTATCCAAGCTTCCGTCTCATCCGCGTCATTGTAGTACTGCTGAGCCATGTTGGATCCGTTCAGTCTGTCCCGCCGTTTGGCCATCTCCTCCTGCAGCCGAGCCCAAGCCTCCTCCAGCTCCTTCAGCTGCTCCGTGATTCGCTCTGCCTCCGGTCTGTTCTCCGTGTCGGCGGCGGCTGCCATCTTCCCTCCTCGCTCAAGTACTTCATCTACGCGTGGCTGGTGACCCTCGATTTCCCTCTGTAATGTCTGATGCACAGAAAACACCTCTGTCCAGCTGTGCAGCGCAGCAACTCTACTTTTTCACATATCATAAACTTCCAGCTACTTCCAGAAAATCTACTTTGGTTCCGGAAAAACTGTGAATTTTCTATATTTTACAGGCCAAACGATAGGTCAGTTAATTAAGAAAACCAGTTGATAACAGCACTAAGTGTAATTTCCAGATAATAAAGTATTTTTTTTATAAAAAGAAATCCCTACCTGGTTCTTCTTCTGCAGCATTTGCACAGTTTGAAGATTGTGGCCATGCTCCTGCGACATTGCCAGAGGCATCCGCTCCTCTATCCAAAGCTTCAGGAGGAGACAGAGAAAATGCAGACACTGGTATCTTTTAAGCAAAACCGCCTTGCAGGTCTCTGATGTATACCAAATATAAAAATACATACTATATCTCTTATACTGAATTTTTACCCCCTTTCAAAATGGCTCCAACAACGCAAACAGAAAGTCCTTCTTTAAGCCGTCTCCTCCACCTGACTAAAGTAGATTTATGTAGTGAAACCAATAAGGGATTAAAGCTTTTTTTACCCACATTCACCTGAAGAGCCAATTTCATGGCCAGAGCATGTGGTATTAATATCACGCCTGCTGAGTTTACACACTGTAATTGAAAACCTTATTTCTAAATTAATAAGTTATAAAAAAAAACACCGTTTGAACTTGAGATTTCAGAATTTCATATTTCTATCAACCACAAACTGATATCAGTCCTGATGTTCCATCACTCTAATGTTGCTCTGAAATTGGACCCATGCTTACAAGCTCATCGGCCAGGTCTCTGTAGAACTGGTGGACAGACTTGGCGGCCTCCAGCTTGCCCTTGCGCTGTGCCAGTGGTGTGAGGAGCTGCTGGAAGTCCCTGTGCAGCGCCTGTTGCTCGGCCTCCAGCTCTGGCTGCTCGTCCCTGCCTCCGCCGTGCTTCCTGACTGCCTCCTGCAGCTCCTCCAGCTCCCTCCCTCTGTCACACACCTGCTTCTCTATCACCTGGCACACAGAGATTAGAATATGGTTCGTCCTATTAGGATTCAGAGTTAAGATCTTTCTTTGTTGTGTTTGAATGTAAACTGTAAATGTGACACACTGTGGTGTCGTTAGGCCTATTTTAGGACCCCCATCTCCTCCAGCAAGGCCACTGTCTTTATCACTGAGTTATCCCCCCCCCATCATCATCACTAGTGTAACTGCATCTGCGAGTTGGGTCGGGCAGATGTTTTTGTTTGTTTTTTTAAAGTTGGCTGTCGGTTTCTATAGGTCAAATATAAGTTCCGAGCAAAATTTGTTGTGTGACTTGGTGGCGTAGTGGTTATGCTCCTGGTCTGGGGATGCAAAGGTCACAAGTTCATGGCCCGTGTCTGTCCTTTATCTTTAGTTCCATAAACACACACACAATGTGGAACTTAGATAGAACGTTAAAATAATGAATGATAAATAGCAGTTAGTTTGTTAGAATATTAAATAATAGTAGTAACTTATTTAGTTACTTTAAGTAACTGATTAAGTATTTACTTAGTTACCTGCCCCGGAGGGCGCGGTTGTTAAGACCAACAACAAAGACTGCGAGAGTCGTGTGTGTGTGTGTGTGTGTGTGTGTGTGTGTCTGTCTGTGTGTCTGAGTCTGTGTCTGAGTCTGAGTCTGAGTCTGAGTCTGAGTCTGAGTCTGAGTCTGAGTCTGAGTCTGAGTCTGAGTCTGAGTCTGAGTTTGAGTGAGTGACTGAGAGAGAGTGTGAGAGAGAAGGAGAATGATAGGGAGAAAGAGCTATGAATGAACGGAACAATATTTTTATTTCAAAGTCGCGTTGGGGGAGCAGGGCAGAATCAGTGGCGTCCTGGAGTCAGTTTTGTGGTGCTGCGACACATCTATGTCTATGGGAAACACTGCATCCATTGTTGTTGTTGTAGTTGTTGTTGCTACTTCTTGTCTGTGTTGTTGTTGCTTTGATGTTGGCGCCAGGGTTTGTGGAAAAATGTTGGAAAACTAATATGCAACATAGTGTGTGAACATTCTTATTGTATTCTGACACTAATGTTTAGACGAAGATTGCTGGATGGCCAGAATCTCTTGTCCCTTGCAAGGCCAGTCCCACTCTGTCTGGCATCACCCATTCCAAAGATATCTGTAATACAAGCATGTCTGCTGTGTGAAGGTAAAACCACTGTATAAATCTAAGACGACAGAACAGTCCTCTGAGCAGTGTGAGTTGTAGAGCTGTATGTGATGTAGCTCTGCTGCTTCTTGCAAGATGAAGCCACCTGTTTTTGATTCTTACTCCGAACTCGAGTGAAATTTTTCTGATGTACACAGTGATGTAATGACGTCAGCCCAAGCTATGGAAAAACAAACTGGTGAACCAGCACTGGAGCTACTTTGGTGGAAAAGGGGTATAAGTAAGTAACTTTGGATTTATTTAAAGGTACTTAGTTACTTACTTAGTTTTTCTAAGTAAGTAAATAAGTATTTACTTATTTACTTATTTTACTAAGTAAGTAACTAATAAGTTACTAAGTAACTTTAAAAAAGTTACTTACTTCGTAACTATGTAAATATTTACGTAGTTACTACTTTTATTTAATGTAGTTATTTATCATTAAATATTGTTAATGTTCTATCTAAGTTACACAGTGTGTTTGTTTATGGAACTAAAGATCTGGGACAAGGGCAAGACTCGAACCTGCAACCTCTGCATCCCAAAACCAGTAACGTAACCACTACGCCACCAAGTCACACAAGAAACTCTCCTTGGAACTTGTACTTGACCAATAGAAACCGACCGACAAATTTAAAAAAAAAAACAAAAAACTTTAGTCTAAAGTAAAGGGAGACTGAAAATGACTGCCAGGTAAAGTTGGTGGGGAGTTGAGGCTAAGCCTCCAAAACCTAGTGACGCCCCTGGTGAGACAGAAGCTCACTCACTCACACTTAATGCTAAGAAATAACATTGGCTGGTACCATAATGTATTCACTCCCATGGTGAGATGTAACTCAACAGCGATTTGACACTTGCATGTATCAAGGCGAATCTGAGGCACAGACCTGGTGCTTCTTGAGCAGGATGTTGGCGTTAGTCAGGTCTCTGACATCTTCATCTCCGCCCTGAAGCTGCTGCTGCACCTCGCTGAGCCACTTCTTCATGTCGGTGAGGCTCTGGTCGAAAAGGTCAGCGCGGTTGGCATCGAAGAGCAGTCGAGCCTTCTCCTGTGTGGTGGACTCCAGTTTGTCCCACAGCTCGTGGAGCTTTGCCAGGCGCTCCTTCACAATGGGCTCATACTCAGGTTTGGACTTCATAAGCTCCTGACCCTCCTGTAGCCATGGAAACAGAACACAAGAAAAGTATGTTGTATTTCTAAGAAATATTCAAATATTACAAGTGTATGGTAGATGTTTATGTCTAATGTAATGTATGCTACATACTAAATACTGTGTGTGTTTTTATTCTTCACAGACCTGATCTACTTTGTTGAGCCAGTCCTTGTTGGATGCCAGCTCAGCCATGAAGGCCTGATGTTTAAGCCACTTGCTGTGGAGGTTCCTGGCCTCGTCGTACGATGTGTCCTGAGCTGTCAGCATCTTCTCATTGATCCACAGAGTCAGCTGAGGGGAAGAATAGCAGGAACACTTTGGTAAGTCAGGGAAACGACATGTTTCAAGTGTTTTTTCCCATTTTCAAATTCAGCTAATATCTGTTTGGTTTTTTTTTCTACTTTACATACTTTTTCAGTGATCATGCAGCAGCGATGTCAGTTGTGATGCACATACATCTTTTTGACCACTTGCTATATCATGACCTTTCTGCGTGATGGCTAATATTTCACGTTTTCTCTAAAATATTATTTAGTGTTTTTCTGTCATTTTTTGACTTTTTGTTGTTTTTGACATTTTGTCAAAAATATACAAATATTTTGTTGTTTTCATTTTTTGTATTTAAAAACATTTTGTAATTTTTTAAAATTATTTTGAAAAATTATGTATTTTCATTGTTCTCGACCCTTTTTATATTTTGCTGTTATTCTTTTCCTTTGTTTTTGACAGGTTTTTTTGAAAATGTAACATTTTTGTAGAAATAATGATTTTTCATTATTCCTTAACAACGTACTATACGAAGACTTTTTTTTTCATGACTTTTGACAACATAATATACTATGCTGTTGTTAATATCCAACAGCTCTGTGTTGACACTGGAGTGCTACGGGTTTCTGGGAACTACAGCTTCTTAGGATCTGACATGGGACACAAACACCAAGCTCATCCTCACAAAGGCCCAGCAAAGGATGTACTTTCTGGTGCTACTGAGGAAACATGGTCTTCCACCAGAACTGCACAGAGACAATCTATAATCTACCACTGCACAAAGTCTTGCAGTATTCCATTATTCCATTGCACAAATATTCATGCTTCCGTGGCATCATGTGTCACTACGTTTATTCTATTCTATAATTTTACCAAATGTTGTTTTTATTAACTTTAGTTATTCAATTTTAATTTATTTGATATACTGTTGATGGGCAAAAAAAAAAAAAACAGGACCTGAGTGCAAAATTTCGCTCCACCTCATGCTCCTGTATTGGTTGTGAATGACAATAAAGTACCATTGAATCCTTGAAACAGCTGATCCTGTCCGACACTGCTGTTATTGAAACTATATTATAAACTATATTGTGTACATCCATCACAGTCTGGTTCGGTGCAGCCAACCAAGATATTTTGGTTAGAACATTATTTTCTGATAGGTCAAAAATCGAAAAAAACCTAAGGGGTTAAAATGGCAAAAATGCCCAAAAAGGGCCAAACATTAAATGTGGAAATAACGTGCCAGAATGGCAGGAAATAGCGTGAAATCACCCCCACAATGATATTTTGTTGTTTAGGGGCCAGAAAAACTCATTTTCTCATACATCAAAAATCGAAAAAATGTAAGGGGTTAGTATGTGGAAAATGGCCAAAAACGGCCCAAAAATGGAAATAACGCGCCAGAATGGCAGGAAATAGCGTGAAATCACCCCCCAGAATGATATTTTGCTGATTAGAGACAAGAAAACCTAATTTTCTCATAGGTCAAGAATAAAAGAAAAACGTAAGGGGTTAGTATGTCGAAAATGCCCATAAATGGCCAAACATTAAATTTGGAAATAACGCGCCAGAATGGCAGGAAATCGCGTGAAATCACCCCCCAGAATGATATTTTGTTGATTAGAGGCCAGAAAACCTCATTTTCTCTTTGATCAAAAATAGAAGAAAAACGTAAGGGGTTAGTATGTCGAAAATGTCCAAAAACGGCCAAAAATTTTAAGTGGAAATAACGCGCTAGAATGGCAGGAACTAGTGTGCAAACACCCCCAGAATGATATTTCGTTGATTAGACGCCAGAAAACCTCATTTTGTCATAGGTCAAAAATCGAAGAAAAACGTAAGGGGTTTGGACATTTTGGACGTATGTCCAAAATGTCCAAAAATGGACATTGTTTAAAAGTGGA
>JAFBJQ010000420.1:0-63605 GCA_016785345.1 Trinectes maculatus
ACCCCCCAGAATTAATTTTGTGGATTAGACGCCAGAAAACCTCATTTTCTTATCGGTCCAAAATCGCAAAGACACGTAAGGGGTTAGTATGTCGAAAAATTCCAAAAAATGGCCAAACCCAAAAAAGGGAAATAACGCACACAATTGGTAGAAAATAGCCTGAAATCATCCCCCAGAATGATATTTTGTGGATTAGACGCCAGAAAACCTCATTTTCTCATTGGTCCAAAATCGCAAAAACACGTAAGGGGTTAGTATGTCGAAAAATTCCAAAAAATGGCCAAACCCAAAAAAGGGAGATAACGCGCCCAATTGGCAGAAAATAGCCTGAAATCATCACCCAGAATGATATTTTGTGGATTAGACACCAGAAAACCTCATTTTCTCATCGTTCCAAAATCGCAAAAACACGTAAGGGGTTAGTATGTCGAAAAATTCCCAAAAATGGCCAAACCCGAAAAAGGGAAATAATGCACCCAATTGGTAGAAAATAGCCTGAAATCATCCCCCAGAATGATATTTTGTGGATAAGACGCCAGAATACCTCATTTTCTCATCGGTCAAGGAGCGCGGAAACACGTAAGGGGTTAGTATGTCGAAAAATTCCCAAAAATGGCCAAACCCGAAAAAGGGAAATAACGCGCCCAATTGGTAGAACACAGCCTGAAATCACCCCCCAGAATGATATTTTGTGGATTAGACGCCAGAAAACCTCATTTTCTTATCGGTCCAAAATCACAAAAACACGTAAGGGGTTAGTATGTCGAAAAATTCTAAAAAATTGCCAAACCCGAAAAAGGGAAATAACGCACCCAATTGGTAGAAAATAGCCTGAAATCACCACCCAGAATGATATTTTGTGGATTAGACGCCAGAAAACCTCATTTTCTCATCGGTCGAGAATCGCGGAAACACGTAAGGGGGGGTGTTTGTCGAAAATTTCCAAAAATGGCCAGACCCAAAAAAGGGAAATAATGCGCCCAATTGGTAGAAAATAGCCTGAAATAAACCCCCAGAATGATATTTTGTGGATAAGACGCCAGAAAACCTCATTTTCTCATCGGTCAAGAATCGCGGAAACACGAAAGGGGGGGGGGTGTTTGCCGAAAAATTCCAAAAATGGCCAGACCCAAAAAAGGGAAATAATGCGCCCAATTGGTAGAAAATAGCCTGAAATCATCCCCCAGAATGATATTTTGTGGATTAGATGCCAGAAAACCTCATTTTCTCATCGGTCAAGAATTGCAGAAACACATAAGGGGTTAGTATGTCGAAAAATTCCAAAAAATGGCCAAACCCAAAAAAGGGAAATAACACGCCCAATTGGTAGAACATAGTCTGAAATCATCCCCCAGAACGATATTTTGTGGATGAGACGCCAGAAAACCACATTTTCTCATCGGTCAAGAATCGCGGAAACACGTAAGGGGGGGGTGTTTGTTGAAAGATTCCAAAAATGGCCAGACCCGAAAAAGGGAAATAACGCGCCCAATTGGTAGAACATAGCCTGAAATAAACCCCCAGAATGATATTTTGTGGATTAGACGCCAGAAAACCTAATTTTCTCATCGGTCAAGAATCGCGGACACACGTAAGGGGGGGGGGTGTTTGTCGGAAAATTCCAAAAAATGGCCAAACCCGAAAAAGGGAAATAATCGGTCAAAAAGGGAAATAATAATAGGTCAAAAATCGCCATAAGACATAAGGGGTTAGTACAGGGGGTCCTCGAGTTACAACGGAGATCCGTTCCAAAGTATGTGTCGTAACCGAATTTCGACGTAAGTCGGAACATACATTCATATGTAAGGTAGATACTAAGTTGTGCCACTAGATGTTGCTATAACACCACCCTAAAATTAGAGTTTATTATGGTGAATTGCCTTTTGTCCCTTTTGACACACCATAGGGGTTGATATCGCGAGTGTAATTTGCATTTCCTTTAGATTTCTGATATCAACCTTGTAGACCCTGTGTTGTGAATAAACCTACGGTATTGCCACGATCACGAACCCCTCTGTGTCTGTGTGCATCTCCTTACCGGCTGCCGACGCACCCCCTGCCAGCCGTCCATTTCACATAAGTAAACACAACACAGAGTAGCCTAGCTGTGGAGGTGTTGGAGTGCCAGCACCCACTAGTTCCCGTGCGAAGTCTGTACGTATTTACGGGGCAAACAGCTTAAGCCAAAACAAGGAAGTTCATGTGAGATGTGTCGTAACCACGAAAACCTCATTTTCTCATAGGTCAAAAATCGGAAAAAGATGTAAGGGGTTAGTATGTCGAAAATGCCCAAAAACGGCCAAGAATTGAAAATGGAAATAACGAGCCAGAATGGCAGGAAATAGCGTGAAATCCCCCCCCCCCCCCCCCCCGAGAATGATCCCCCCCCCCCCCCCCCAGGGTAATCCCTTACGTTTTGAGAGGGGCATTTTTTATGTCGAAAATGCCCAAAAATGGCAAAAAACAAAAAAATGGAAATAACGTGCTAAAATGGTATAAAATAGCATAAATTAGCATGAAATCACCCCCCAGAGTGATATTTTGTTGATTAGACTCCAGAAAATCTCATTTTCTCATAGGTCAAATATCACAACAAAAACGTAAGTCAAAACTGGGTAAAAATTATAAAAAATTACAAATTGAAATAACGCACTAAAATGCCACAAAATAGCATGATAGCACCACCCATAATGATATTTTGTTGATTAAAAACCTGAAAACATTTTCTGATAGGTCAAAAAAAACCATTAAAACATAAGAGGCATGTCGAAAATTACAAAAAAAATGACAAAAAATGAAATAGATAGATAGATTACAATATTCATCCCCAAAGGTAAATTAAGTAAAGTTGTACTCAGTATTAGAATTCTTTCGTTGTAGGTTTTCTTCAGAATATATTAAAGACCTGCTGTAATTTAAACCATTACCTGGTAGGGTTTGAGTCCTTTGTGGAGGCCATCTTGTGCTGGTGCTTAAAGAGGGAGGCGGGCTGAACAATCGCCCTGTGGCGTATGAGTGGTTGGGCTCTTGCTTTGATTGGTCAAAGGACGTGTGATGAATATGACAGCTAATTAAGACATACTGACTGATGTACAAATGATCTGGTTGCTTTAAATGTACAGTATTTATGGTTACATGTTGAGGAATGAAATGGGGCTTTGTTGGTATGAGCAGGCTAAGAGAACACTGTATATTGGTTGTTAACCTTGTCAACCCTCCACTCTACAGCGCTGACCTGATAGGCTAGTTTGAACTGACAAGGCGGGCTCTCATGCTATCTATAGAGAGCCATGAGACAGACAATGAACTGGTTAAAGAGGAGCAGCACCAGAGCTGTTTGAGCTGTGAAATAAGTATAGCATTTTCTTACTAAATCTTTCTTTGGTTAATTTGTTTTCCAGTTTTTTTTTTGTGTGTGTGTGTGTGTTTGGCGACTGAAAATAAAAATCTACCTAATTTATACTGCATTACTCCCAGCTGGTGTCTCTCCATGCTTCCCTGCACCTTCACTTTTCATTTTAGTTTACAACAAATAGCATGAAATCACCACCCATAATGATATTTTGTTGATTAAACACCAGAAAACATAATTTTCTGAAAGGTCAAAAATGCACAAAAACATAAGTGTAAACTATGATGGAAATGCCCAAAAATGCAAAAGAAAAAAAAATTAAATATTACACTAAAATGCAATAAATAGCATGAAATTACAACCCATGATGATATTCTCTTGATTAAAAGCCAGAAAACATCATTTTCTGATAGGTCAAAAAATGCACAAGAACGTTTGAATCAAGAAATGATATTTGATGGCATTTAAGCATGCTAACATCATTACTAATGGTGAATACCTGTTATTTAATGGCATTTGAATGCATTTTTATGAAATGTTTTTTTTTTTCATTTTTGACAAAAATGTAAGGCTTTGACATTTTGTGATTATTAATTTTTTAGTTTTTGGACATTTTGCACGTAAGGCTAAAAAGCCTTACATTTTCTGCAGTTTTTTAGCCTACCAAGAAATTATGTTTTCTGGCATGTAAACTTCGTAGAAAATTCTTGATAGGCTAAAAAAAAAAAACGTCTGAAAATATAAGGATATTGCAAAATTAGAAAATGTCATAAAAATGCCATTCACCATTAGCAATAATTAAATGCCAGAAAAGTTCATTTCTTGATAGGCTAAAAACTGCAGAAAACGTAAGGCTATATAGCCATAGTAAGATGTCAAAAATGTCACAAAACCATAAGTGTATAGTATGACGACAAAAATTTCAGAAAATGCCACAAAAACGTAATCTATAGTAAGTAGTATAAAGTCGTATAAAGTCAGTAATGTCACAAAATGACACAGAGCAAAAATCTCAGTCTCACACACACACACACACACACACACATATAATACATGTAATTTATTTCACAACAGATTTATAAGTTGTTTTTCTCCAGTGTCTAAGAAGTTATTACAGAAACATGGACATGCAACAGTAAATTCCACATATGAAAAATAACAGTAAATGTAACTGAGATTGAAATTTGATTCTTTTCTTCAGTTAAGGCTGAGAATGTAACTCATAGAAGCCACTTCTGAACAAGAAAACACTGAAAAATAAAAATGTTCCCTCATACAACAATAAAAATACAGTGTGTAAAATGTCAAACGTGAACGTTGAACATATGTATATAATCTGGGTTTTCAATAGGGACAACAGTTTAGTGGCGACAAGTTGACATGGCAGAAAAAAAACAGTTAATCATCTATTATGGTGTTGATAGTGTGGCCTTTAGTTCATATAACTCATATTCCTGCTATGACAAAACGGTCTAATATGAAAAGGTTGAGTAATTCTAACATATCTGACGCTACATTTAATGTAACTCCAAGGTTTCTCGATCGAAAAAACAATTAGTTTTAATGGTCTTGTGACCTGATCTTATTAATAAATACTATTAAACTGATTGCATCAATATTCAGTGTCAGAATGTGAAAACTGCTTCAGGATAAAGTGAACCACATGTTTCATGGCAAAGAGAATATAGTGCTACCCATTAAGTCATTGCTTCATATACCACACTGGTGTAGCCTATACTGACACACAAATGGATGACACTGATAACAAATTTTTGATAACATTTTTTTTTAAATGACAGCTTATTTCAGTTCTACTCACTTTCACCTTTCCCCCAGAATATTTTAACATGATGAAACAGCAATAAAAATCTTTTTAAATTTGCAAAGCTCATGTATGTACCAAATACCTTATTTGCCCTTGCATAGCTCAGCGTTGGATACAGTATATTATTTGGCTCGTTCAAGAAAAGTCTTGGCAATGATATAAATATAGTATTTGTACATTACTAAAAGAATCCCTTAAACCAATTCCTGCATAGTTATTTAAAAATCCACCCACTCACACTTATTCTACATTAAGGAGGAAAAACAGCTTGGTTTGTACAAACATAGGCTGGTTTGTATTTGAACAGTAAGTATTGCACTTACACCAACTGTGTACTCCATATTGTCACACAATAATCTACAGCCAGTTGATTAAGACATCTTTTTCCTTGTTGCAGGTAAAAAGGTAATCTTAAAATACGCTAATCTGACATGTTTAACGTTTTCAGATGTTTACTGTATTTTATACTGCGAATATCTGATTTGGATCTTTGAAACTAGTCAGTAAATTTTGCTGTGCTGATGTTCAAACAAATATTGAGACAGAACAAAATACAGTGCCAGACATCAAATACATTGTAACTGTAAAAAAATCCTCCTTGTGCAAAAATGACCAACTTGCAACATCTATTCCAAGTAACAGATATTAAAAAAAACAAGACAACCTACAAGCATCAAACAACATTGGGGGATATCACAGTTCCCTGGCTTTCTGGCCTGTAATTACAGTACCAATGAATATGGCTGATATGTAATTTAACAACTCAAACTCTATCCCCTGAGGGCAACCTTTGGGGCTCTCTTTTCATGATCACAGGACTATAACAGTATACAGGTGGTGGTAATAATAGCAATGATGATGAAGAGTCTTTAAATGGCGGGGTTTCTCGTGTTAAAGCATAAGATATTTATACATTTTAATGCCATTACATTCCTATTTAAACTCTCATCTGTTGTTGCTACCTAGATTGCCCTGAGAGGTTAAAGTTAAGAAATTTCACAAAATAGGATTTCACTGTACTGTTCCATTAAATATAATTTTGAAATAAAAAAGAGAAAAAAATTAGAATGTCTATAACTGTGAAATCTCACTCTCTGAAATAGTTCCTTACATGTCGTTAGTGCTTCACACTGGTGGATAATCAGTAGCGATAAGCTGTGTGGACTGGACAGGTGAATATGCAGGACAGTCTTTCCAGCATGAGTCCGTCCTTATTTGTGCTTCTCCCCCTCATTGTAGACTTTCCGGAGGCTCGAGTCCAGCAAGAAATCCACCGACCTACAAAGCACAGAGTGGAAATAGTGCAATGACACGTGGTATATTAAAACATCTTCAGTGATCATGTGGCATCATTGTTCATGATGACTGAAAATCCTAATAGCTTTGATGAAGTGGCATGAAAACTGTGCTTTGACTGAACTTCACAGACATGATCAAATCACTATTTTACATTGTTTTAATATGCAATATCTATTTATCAATCTGTCCGTCCATCCATCCATACATACACACATACACACAAGCGCACACACAAACAACTTGTGCCAACCTGTCAATAGGCGTAATGATGAAGGGGATGGTGGAGAGGCCGATAGCTGTAGTCGTCCACTTGCGTACGGAGAGAGGCCACTTTGTGGTTCTGCCCAGCAGGTAGAGTGACGCAGCACAAACGCGGTTAATGGTGAAGCCTGGGATGATCACAGAGGCAAGGGCCTGCCACACAAACGTGTCCACCACTGCTACAGCAACCCTTGTTGTCTTCCCTGGGTTCTCCCCGTGTGCCTACGGAAACGAATAGACAATCACAAACAAGAGTCAGCCATCGCCATCAGGTTTACTAAAAATAAGTGGAGTATGCACAATTATATTAGACTGTATCTGGAGAGTGAAAACTGAAAGATGAAGTGACCTGTTTCCCAAATGTTCATGCAATTATGAATTGATATTATTTGAAGCAAGACTTCTTAAAGAATAGTGGATACAGTTAAAATTTGGACAAGAAATTCTAATTTCTTCTTTGTAGTTTGTATTTTAAGGACCCAGTTTCTATCTAATCTTTAAAAAACAGTGGTTCTTAAAATCAGTTTTGACAAAAGTCTAAACAAGTAGCAAAAATTAATCTCTCTCAATTTCCCTCAGATTTCTCTTTTAACCCAGGTAGCACAAAATTATTATTAGTTATTTTCATTATTGATTAATCTGCAAATTTTATTTTTTGCAAATTACAAATTACAACTGTTCAGTGCACTGTTCAGTTAACATACTAGTTTGTCATTATTTAACAGCATATGAAATAACACTTTATTTTGACCTGCACTCAAAAAAAGATATTATATTCTGCTTTCTATCATATATGACACGAAAAGCATTAAATACTGATATCTTTGACATTGTTGCTGAAAATTCAAAAAAGAAATGACTGATCAATAACCAAAATAGCTGCAAATTATTCTGTCAACTAAACTCCGATTTACTGCAGGTCAAAAATGTATTTTTAATCCTCGCTGTTTACATATTATTGTAAATTTGGGCATATGGTTAATAGTGAAGATAACGTGCAAATGGCGATATCTTACCACAGCTGCCTTTTTCCCTTTGTCCACAGCATCAGCAGTTACATACGCGGTGGCCACAGCATAGCTGCTCCACACCAAACTCACAGGTACCAGAGCACGAAATGCCTCGCCGACTTCATTGGCATAGCCTGTGGGAAGACATATCCAAATGAAGATTTGGCATCATTTTCAAACTTCACTATTCTGAAACATACAGGAGGCCAAAAATTATAAAACTTACTAGAATAAATTATGTTGTATCCACTCCACTTAAGCAAAATGACTTCAATTTCCTTTTCAGATTAAGAAATCACATTTGCCATATGCCACAGTACAAAATGATAGAGCCATCAGAGCATGGAGGGCTCAACTTTTGCTGCTTCTAATGCCTCTAATACATGCCTGTTTAAGCCAAGCAAATGTTACTGGCAGTAACCCTAACTATACTACATCCTAAATACTGATGTGCTACAGAAAAAAACAAATCTGAACGTCTAAAAGAATTGATTTTTTAATGGAAAGTTAAAACATAATTTAAGGGAAAAAACATAACAACATTATGTTCATATCACTAAATGGTAATAATTACTGAAAAGTTGGTTAAGGATTTAATTCTTTTAACCATGAAATTATCTGTTAAGTTACCCATTGGATTGGAAGTTGTTAAAGGCTCCATTTGTATAATAGTGAGATATAGAGGGAGATTAGATAAGATTATGTCGCAGTAGTGCATTTAAAAATAAGAAAAGGCCTTGCCCTGGCATAACACAGTGAGCAAAGGGTTTAGATATTGCCTTGTTACACCATTTACCCTGAGCCCAGTCCGAGGGCGTGTTAACAATGTTAAAGGCAGGAGAAACAGAGAGCAGAGGTAGAAAATAAAAATGTATAGATAGGTATACATATAGATGGAATGGGGTTTATATCGTGAGGAATAAAATATCATTTCCCAGAATTACAAAAACAATAACTGGCATCCAGAAAATAAGGAACATAGACGCAGCATTGTCAGTCTCTGATCAGCAGCCTATCATTTCTGATGTAGCATTTATCTTAAGAAAGCTGGTATAGTTACTATACCTTAAAAGAAACATCATCATTTACAAGGCCATCAAGCAACCTCTGCTCAGTTACAACCTCAATTGACCTCAAATGCCTGGGCCCTAACATGAAGGATAGGAAACATATGTACAATTAAATCCAGGCTCCTTTGCATAACCACTATTACATTTCCTCCATATTGTTAAAAATGATTAGTTAATTAAAATATGACAGGGAGTTCTGGGAAATATTTGTTTTACCCAAAACATGCACACTTGACATTAATGAGTAATATGAATATCTATTAATATCTGATCAACTTATCTGTTCCCAAATGCATATGCATTGGGACAGTGGTTTAGATGATAATGGTCATATTCATGTCAAAGTCATAAAATAATACACATCAGTTAGCATACAGATGTTTGGTTGCACGGTGTATTATAGACGGGAGCAGGCAGTTTATGACTTTATGAGGGGGATTAAGTTAATGGCATGACAGTGGATGCTGACCCGCTGTCTCAGTAGATATAAGACGGACAAGGAAAGGTGGACGGCGGTGAAGACAGTCCCGATGTTCCAGTCGACAGTCTGGTTGTGCCTACGGGCGTTTCAGCGTTGTATGACTCACTACACCAAAAGACTTGCTGAACAACGAGCTTCAACTAGAAAAATGGCTGATCCACACAGACAACAATGTCTGAATTATGCGGTATAAAACACAGTGTAGACAGGAGAGATGGTGTAGTCAAGTCGTGGACTTCCATTTCGACCTTCAGAGACACGGCGTCCTTTAAATTTGCTATAAATAGAAGTTTAAAGGAGCGGTTAGCCAGCTTTAGCTAGCTAGCACACAACTCCGGGGTCGCGTCTGATAAGTGTGTCTCTGTATTAGTCAGTTACTGTTAGTGAATACTAATGCAAACCAATACATACCAAGGAAGCGGACCCATGTATCGCGATAAATATCGACCGTTTTGCTCTGTTTTTCTCCAGCTGACTCCATACTGCCGTCAGTCCAGCCCCCCGGCAGCCAGTAGGAGTGGGAGCGTTTGAGAAATCCGACACAAGGTAGGGACAGTGAAGGGGGCGTGGTCCAATCGGCTGCAGAAACGTATCAGCTCGCGCTGTACAGTAGTAACTTTCCTTCACCTTCAGCCATCATTCAGTCACTGTGATAAACCAAAAACAATTGAGCTGACAAACAAGCTGAAGTTTTTATTAAACAATTAAGTACGTAAAAATTGAAAATTGGGTTGCGTCCCTGTAACTCTAGATCAAGGGAAAGTATTGACATTGACGTTAAAGACACCAAAGACATTAAAGGCCTTTTATGTTAAGAGTATGGCGCAGATGTGCTGTAATGTATGTAATGACAATGGTAGCCATGCAACAAACTGGTTGCCAGCTGCCACAAAACGACAAAGAAGAAGAAGAAGAAGACTTACAGTAAATAGGAAGATTCGGAGCCTAAGAGATGATCATTTGCAAGTGTGACATCTCAGGAGGTGAGATGTCATGTGACATCAAAGCCCCTCTCGTCAGCAGTGGAACACTTCTAATCAAACATGTTGCAAAGGCAAATATGATAAGAGTCAGGTTTATTCATCATATATGAACCTTTATAATACACACTTTGAGATTTCTTTGATGAGCGTTGATTTACACAGCCAATAAAAAAACGTGCATCGTGATTGACACACAAATGAACCAATGGCGACGGAGCATGCAGCGTACTGGACCAATGGGAGGGAAGCTGAAGACACAGTGGGTGCAGCTTGGGTCCACGATGGCCGCCGCCTGCTGTAGTAGCCGATACAGGGAGTTCAAAACAGCGCTCGGCTTAACCAACAGAGGGAAGACAATGCAATTTAAAACACGCTGGACTTTTGTTTTTCTAATTCTGACGCTGGGCCGGTGTTTTGCCGACGATGATAGCGAAATGGAGGAGTTTCTGAAGCGGGAGTATTCCCTCTCCAAGCCCTACCAAGGTATCCCAGTCCGTATTTACTGTCAGTGTAATTTAGCGGTTCACAGGGACAAGCGGGGAGCGAGGGACAGATGTTTCCAGAACAAGGCGTTTACCAGTCGGACAACATCTACGTCGCTCTGTTTCATCCCATCACTGTTTATGTCGCCGTTTGCATGCCGCTGATAAATATCACCACCGTGACATACAGCCAAACATGGCGGTATAGTTTTATATATGTAAAATCATTTTACATTTGACTAAAATCCAGTAGTCTACATCCGGGTTCTTTCAATATCTAAGTTGTTTTTAATCAGAAAAGACAGCAGTTCAGTTGACTCGCTCACCCAGCTGGATTGTGCTGTGTCAGCTCTTGTCATGATGACTGAATGTTTGTGTCCCCAGGTGTGGGATCCTTTGGCTCCTCCCATTGGGAGCTGATGGGGGATGCCATGGT
The DNA here is from genome assembly GCA_016785345.1 of Trinectes maculatus. Classification (NCBI taxonomy): domain Eukaryota; kingdom Metazoa; phylum Chordata; class Actinopteri; order Pleuronectiformes; family Achiridae; genus Trinectes; species Trinectes maculatus. Next base: position 11,200 of record JAFBJQ010000420.1, read on the forward strand.
AACCACCGAGCAGGTGCGTCTCACACCTGACATGCAGAGCAGGCAGGGGGCAGTGTGGAGCCGCCTTGTGAGTATACACTGTACTACTACTGGTACAGGTAAAACTACAGTATACTGCATCATGAGCAGTTACAGTGAAGCTGAAGATAACTACCATTGTAACTTACTCCTCATCGTTTACCATTTTTTCTAAAATAGAATTTTGTCAAATTGTCTATAATAGATTCAGTTTGCCTTTTTACGTTGATAGAGTCAATGGTAAAGTAAAGTCTGCATTTCACAGGCATTATTAAACTTGTTTTTTTGTTTCTAGCCTTGTAATTTGAAGGACTGGGAGATGCAGGTGCACTTCAAGATTCATGGACAAGGAAAGAAGAATCTGAATGGCGATGGCCTGGCTATCTGGTACACTAAGGAGCGCATGCAGAAAGGTAAATGCTACATCCATCCTATCTTATCTCAGTAGAAAACATTTTTATACATTAATAACATTCTGGCATTATATTGTTTGACAGGGCCTGTATTTGGCAACATGGACAACTTCACCGGCTTGGGTGTGTTTGTGGACACTTATCCCAATGAGGAGAAGTTCTTTGAGGTATGTCAAATTAGCTCTCCTTAGATCTTCTGTGAAAGTAAAGTCGGGTGAAACAGACAAGTGATCCTGCAGATTTGAGTAATATATGTGTTCTGTTGTGTGACCATGTGGAGACAGGCACAGAAGAAGAGATACACTCCTCGCTCACAGGTAACTGGTCTTTGGAACATTTCACTGCAACCCTGTGCAAAAACTTATTATACAGCCTCCACTGACCCTCACCCATTCGTACCTAACTTAAAACATTCATACAATAATAAACTATGTGTGTGTTTTTTGACAGTATCTGCTTTCTCATAATGGATGCTGCATGCCTACACTGCCGACTTGGTTTTATTCATATTCGTTCTTGCATTTGACAAAAGCCACATAAGAGTTTGCATAGAAACTAGAGTAGTTTGCACGTGCATTTTTTACGTGCATGATTCCATGCTTGGCCATGAAGTACGAGTAACCCACATGTGGGTGAGAATCACCATCACCTCTCAGTGATAAACAGTATACGATAATGAATTAATCATAACGTCCTTCTCTCGTTCTCCTCAAGAGGATCTTCCCCTTTGTTCTGGCCATGGTGGGGAATGGCAGCATCAGCTATGACCACGAGCGAGATGGTCGGACAACGGAGCTGGGTGGCTGTAACGCCATGGTGCGCAACCTCAAACATGACACCTTCCTCTTCATTCGATACGTCCGCCGCAGGCTCACGGTGAGACAGACATGCTTTGATATTTGTCTTTAATAATTTACAATCATAACACTGCTGAGTGTATGCAGACACCTCTGCATGTTCCTACTATAAACTGGGTGGACTGAGTTTGAACAGCTAATATTTATTTTACTATGACTCGTTAAATGGTAGTTTGGCCCAGCACAAACGTGTTCGGATAACTCGTTAAACTTGCTTTTGTGAACAAATAATTTTATACTGTCACCCCAGTGTCCTGATTGCCTCCGTTCTTCAGGTGATGATAGATATCGACGGGCAGCATGAATGGAGGGACTGCCTGGACATACCTGGGGTGCGGCTGCCCCAAGGCTTTTATTTTGGAGCTACAGCCCTGACAGGAGATCTCTCAGGTATATGTATATGTTGGTGACTGCGGCACTTCAAGCATTTAATATTATGGTCAGTGAAAACTTTACATGCTGATATGCTTATATACTACAATTATGCTTTGTATGCTATGAAAAATATTTACTGTTTTCTGTTAAAAATGTATATTGTTCATAAATATATACTGTTCTAAAAGAAAATAGTTTTACAGTAAGATGTGTCTGAAATGGCTCGCAATGGGTGCATACCTTTAGTCACATATAACAGTACCTTTTTTTCTTGGTCTTTAAATATAATCTTAATTACTGGTTCTCAATTTACAGATAACCATGATATAATTTCCCTGAAACTCTACCAACTGACAGTATTGCGGAGTAAAAAAGAAGAGGAGGAGGAGAAGGAAGATATTATAACCATACCAAGTGTTGATAACATGGACCTACTCAGACGTAAGGCAAACACACCCCTGCTTTTCACTCTTTCTTTCATCTTTACTCACCATCACTTTCCTCCCTCCATCCTCCATTACGCCGCTTCCTTCACTCTGGGTTCTCTCCGTTTCCAGCTGTTGTGAGTGAAGAAGGGATGAGTAGACTATCTATTTTCTTCACCGTGCTCTTTTCCGTGCTGGGCTGTGTCTTCCTCATCGTCATTGGCCTGGTGGTGTACAACCAGTGGAACGAAAGTCGACGCAAACGGTTCTACTGAAGACAAGGAGAAAGAGAACAGTGATTGTGGTAACTACTATATCATGGTTCATGGCCATGAACTGCAATTAAGTGAGACACTGCTGTTGGCCAGTGGAACACAGCAGCCTGTATCTGGAGATGGACTGGGTGTGTCACCTGATATTATTCTCTGCCCCACACCAAATCAGCCTTTTCAGCTTCACTATAGTATTTGTCACTATGGAAACCTAGAGGCGACCTTAAAAAAATACAAACTTAAGAACAAAGCTGCAAATCCATAATCACATCCTAATTTTACTGTTGGACACAGGTAAGAATTGACCTTGACTAACAGTCTTAGAAGGAAATCTGGAGACAAGACTGATTTACCTCATACTTGAAGGCGCTGTCAAAACTCAAGATTTTGAAAAAACAATCAATTATACAAATCTAGTGAGTCATTCAGCCCGTCCAAACAAAACAAAACAGTTTCAGTCAAGCTCCGTTCAGGTTTTATATCGTTCAGACAGTTAAGCAAAGAATCACTACTGCAAAACAAATTAGTACATCAGCAGCAAAACAGTGGAAAGGAATTGTACAATTCCTCATGTCATCTGCATAATGACTTTAAGTGCTTACCAAATAAGACTGATCATTAACTTGACTGTACTCTTTACTTCAGAAAACCCTCTGTTTTCTATCATTTTGACTGTATGTATGACATTTAATATATTGTATACTATTACCCTGTAAATGCTGTAGTATGCATGACATTTGTTTAGTTTTGGGGGGATTGTTGTTTTTGTTTGTGTGTTTTTACTGGGCTTGAATTTTGTATGTGTTTATGTGCAGCTGTATGAAAATCTGACCCCTCCCTACTGGAGATGTGTTGATGGCAAAGACTTAGGCAAGTCAGGGAAATATTTAATTTCAAATAGTACTATTAAATTAACTTTTGTTTTCATAAAATGGCTATTTGTATTTTAGCAGTGCTCATTTCCGAGTGATCCAAAATGGATCTTTGCACTGAAAAGGAAGTTTGAAGATCTTTGATGACTATTCAGTTATCACAGTTTTTTCCCTTTTCCCCTGTGATACATTTTTCTGCAAGTTGAATACAAGAGTGACCTCATGTTTGTCTTGGGTGTGTTGTATGTATAAACAAAACCTGTTTTGTCATGTGCCTGATACAGTAAATGTTTTTTTCAGTGAAGTCAACAAATATGCTGGTTCAGCCTCCGGCTGTCTCTTACTACCAGTCCCTTCTTTATGTTCTTCAAATATCAAGTCTCATGTCAACATGTTTTTTGTGGTGATTTGTTTTTGATATGTGTGCAATGTGGAACTATCTATACATTAGGTTAACTGTCTCAGATGCCTCTTAAACATGTGACAGTTCTCCAGATCATATTCTCAGCTCTGTCACATGTTTGACACTGTCATGGTTCATCTATGATCCACCTCCTTTTGGACATATAAGTCAGCCTTTGTTTCCAGGTTTTACACATAAATGGTATCCCATAAGTTGGTACTTGGGGTTGACTGGATGAATTCAGTGCATTTTACATGAAGAAATGGTGCGAGTAAGTCAAGTGCCAATGTTTGTTTTATTAAAAAAATAAAATACAAATGATGACCCAAACAGTACACAGCAGACTTCTTACTAAAACCAAAGCAATTTTAATTTTGAATTCAGTGCTTAATTTTCTCATTTTTCCATGTTACTCATTTTGGCATGTTGAAACGTATCAGGAAAACTATGTAGAATCTAATGTGTGTTCACAGATGCCAGCTTCCTCCTAAAACCAGAATGTTTCTCATTTTGGCAAAAGAAATTCCACATAGCTCAACAAGGGCACCTGTATCTGGTATCTTAGAAAAAGTACTGTTGATCACAGAGATAATGGGAATAATTTATTCTTTTACAAGGTCAGACTTGATGGGTCAATAAGACATTCCTATGTCTGTAAGATGGTCTGATGTAAGATGACTGTGTTAATGTTGAGGTCTTTCATATGCATTATCTTTAAAAATCTAGAAAGTGGTACTATCATTGTAGATTGGGATTAAAAGGCAACAGTTAAATATTCAGACAGTGAAAATTCTCAAAGATGGAAAAAGCACAGGAAACGGAAAAATCCAACGCACTGAATTTGCGCACCAAATATGAAGGATAAAAGGATGAAGTTTCAAACAGGACCAAAGATAGCAAAAGCACATTCATCTAACGAAAACAATATGCTTAAATTTTCCTTTGCCTTCTTAAACTAGATAACGTGGTTTATTGATAAATCAGGAGTAGAAAGTGTTAGTGGTGGTGGAGGAAGACAAAAAAGGAAAAAAAACAAAAAGAAATTACGTAGAGTGGATTTTAAACTCAAAGCTCCTAAACTGAAACTGAAGCATACATACTCACCACATCATTACAGTAGCATTTACAAGTATATTTTTCATGCACACAGATGAAAGTAAATTACGGTACAGTGCAGTGACAAGTGCTAAGTTATATTGCTTGTACTGTGGCCCATGAAAAAATGGAAATGAGAAAAGAAAGTAAGACAGGGGCGCAGCATATTACAAGTTTATGTTTTTGCATAGCCTAGTTGAGTAAGAAACAATATGGAAGCATATAGGACACCTTATTAAAATGAGAATGTAAACTTGAGAATGAATATGCAATTCCATAAGGCCACATTCTCATCTGTATATAGTCCCCTATAAGTTTCCATAGTACAAACACTATAGAGATGTGTGAGGCATAAATTAAGACAGACAATAACCATGAATGAACTGCTTTGGCTTTTTGAGACTGTTAAGTAAAACATGTTTTTTAAAACTCTAGCACAGCTCCATTAAAGATGACCCTGAGAGAGAGGGAAACCAAACAGATCATTACCACACCAAAACATCCACACACTTAACATATATACAGTGGAGAAAATAGTGATGATTTCTGTAACAAAGAGATGGCACCGACTTTGGTAAATATTCTGTCAACATTTCTGCATGGATGGATGTACACTCTAGTTTCCATGGGTGCACATGCAGAGCAGTGCAGCTGAGAAAACCCAACAGCAACAACATGAGCTATCGTTTCTTTTCACCAGGACAGAGCCAGTGGAGGGTGGCATCACGGCCCACAAATCTAACGATGCTATGCAAAAACTCCCCTCACAACCACACATGTAACAAGTTTAAATTAGTAAGAAAAGTACTCACTGGGCAGGGGGTGGGATATAATCACACACCTTAGTTCAGGTCGACAAAAGCAAAAAAGGCAAACTAAGAGCCTATATAACAAACACAGAGTTCTGCTATTTTAAAATATGACTGTCATACATACACAAACACTGACCATGTTCATGTTGTGAATTTCTGACCATGATCAGACTGTGGATCTCAGCAACTGTGGCTCTAACTGAACAGCTCGGCGCAGACAAACAGCTCTGTGAAAAGGATGGATGTTTGTCCACAGTTGATTACTGATATAGCCCTTGATCTTGGTAAACATGAAAATCATGGAGGCATAGCTGTTGTCTGGCAAAGGGAAAACTATGGACTTCCATTTTACTCATGCAACACCTCCACTGTTATTTTGTCTGCGTATGTATACAAATAGGCAAAACTGATCCCAAGAAAAAAGGTTAAAAGAAAATTTCGATTTCGAGTTAATATTAGTCTTCAAAATGCAAAATACTAATAGGATGAATCACAACGAAACCATAAGAAACTAAGTTTTTTTCCCCTTATTTTTCTTCATGCTTTTGAGTCACAAACTAATTGCAACCAGATCAATGGAACAAAAACAAAGAGTGCAAACTCAATCTGGTCTTCACAAATTCCATCAGAGCCACAACTAACTAGACACATGCTATTGTAAATCCAAATCAACTACCCCACAAATCAATGTAAATAAAACTCTAGTGAATATGTGACAGTGGCTTCAAGATGTTTATAAACCACATCCTTTTTCTCAGAAAGAACTTGCTCAAACAAGCTCTGATGTTATTTTCTGTTGTTAAGGAAGCAATCCCCAGATCTGAAGCAATCACACAAGGAACAACACAACAACAATTATTACAGTTTAAAGGAGATTCCCACGTAAACCCCACATAGCTGCATCTACTCTAATAAGGCAGGAGCACATCTCTGTCTGCATATAGAGGCTACATTTTATTGTTCAATTCTTTAATCAAGACAATTGCTCTATAGAGATGCAGCAAGGCAGCTTATGGTGTGTTGGTCTTTTATTATTCCAGCTAAGTTGTATGCTTTCAAGCTCGAGTGGAACTGCTCCTCTGAAAAAGCCATTGTCCTGTCAGAATTGTCATATTCATGAGTCTCCTCAACTTTGCAACAACAGCGCAACTGCACATCTAACTCTTCAATCTAACTTCAATGCAAAACTGACCAGCGGCATAGTCGATTGACTTGGTCTATTCAAAGGCCGCTATGTATTGACTTTGTTTCAGTCAGTATGTACATATTTGCTGCAAAGCTCCATTGTGTAGTTTACTCACACAGCAACAAACAGAGCGGAACTGGGCTGCTGCTAGTTATAGGAGTGAAAAAAAAACTTCCATTGGTTATCTGCTCTAAAATTACACATGTATTCACAGAACCTAATGTTAAGTCTTTGTAACAGGCCAGGAATCACGGCTGTAAATAAAATGCCCAGCAACATTAATGACTGAATAAATATATCTAACAAATGTGAAATGCTGCCAGCTGCACTATTACGCAGAATGGCTAAATTTACACAGTACAGTGAGTATTATTAGCTGTAAGATTAGATAGCAGATTCATCCAAGAGCCTGTTAGATGTATTTTTGACTTTGAATTAACTTAGAATATTTGCACCATCAAGTCTTATATTATACATTATTTAGCAGGAGCATATTGCTTGAAAGAAGCAGACTGATGGACCTGAGTCTTTGCCCCGTATCCACCTTGAGTTTCAGAGCTAACAAACAAAAGGTTGTGGAACTTTTTTTAAATTATATAAACTATAAAGGAAACGTCTGCTGACTTCACCAGTTAGTTTGTCTTAAACAGACTTTTATCTTGGTACAAACAACAGTTTTGCTTTGTGGTTGTTTTTCTATCTGACAGCGTCCATTTCAACTGATATGCTATGAATACACACAGTGCAGAATACTGGGCAATCAACATGCAAGACAGAGCTGCATGCAGTTAATCACAATAGATTCTGCAGCTATGCAATCACTAACTACACTGCAGAGCAGGGCCCGCATCCAACTGCTGCCAGTGGGAAAAAAGCACTGTAAATCCCTCACAAGAGCTGCAGGGGCCACAAAGAGCCAAGCAAGGACCAGCTAATTTGCTACCAGCACTGTGTAGCAAAGCTCAGAAGGTCACAACAATATAATATAATAGAACTAAATGCTGAAAATCTGAGCTCTAACCTCAGTACACTTCTTTCCCCAAACACCTGGTTGTGTAGCTCACTATCATTTAAGAAAACAGGTGAACAAAGCAATTAGCTTAACAGCTAATTAACTCAAACATAAACATCTATTCATCATGCCTCATGCAATAACTTTAACTGTTACTTCAACCCACTGGTGAGTATTAACAACAAGTAATACAGCACTTTATATGTATACACACACAAAATAACCTTCCCTACTGCACCAAAAGAACCCACACTAGTATGTACTCTTGCAGCCCCCCATTCAGGAGCTTTGTTTCAATAAATGGAGACACCTGTGGTATTTACTTAAGCACAGCTGGTAATGAAATGACAAAAAAACAAAAAAGGAAGAACATCCTCTATACTAAGCTATGCGCTCACTCCAAAATGTATCATCGACATGAAGTCACCACAATTACAGAACTGGTGGCATAACCCTCTTGGCAATTGCTATCACTTAATTGCAGTCAGGTAAAAAAAAATGGGAGAACACATGTACACAATCATTCAATCGTTAAAACCTGACCACCCCACATCGAAAATGAATTGGTGAACACGGAGCTGCGCAGACCACAACACAGATGCCAATGAGAAACAGTGCTGAAGGGAGGATGTATGACATTTACAAACCAAAAGCAAAACAAAACCTTACCCTGCCTCTGCCATTTGAGGTTAGACCCACCCCCCATCTAGATGCAAAACATCTCACACACCAGACGATAGTTGCCATGACCTCAGAGCTGACTTCACCATGCAGCTGTGCCCTAGATTTCACAGGACACCAACACTAACTCTCATGCACATACGTCTTTAGGGAAAATTAAATGCATGGTCTTGTCTATCCACCCAGTATCATATTAGTTATCAAAAGGTTTATTTTTGACTCCTCTGCTTAGTAGTAATGGGAACAGGGAGAAACATTGTTGACCGAGTTGGTGTGCACCACACTGGCCACCAGAGGTAAAATGTCAGATAGAAGGATGGCTGGAAAATATTCTGGCCAACGAGAGTGACGAATCAGATACAAAAGACAGCAGTGCTCTAAAAGGGTAGGACCAAGGTTAACAGTTAATTTCTGATTTCAGTCACAATCAAATGCTGCCTTCTCACTGCCCAATGACATTCTCTTAGTTAACAAAAAAAAAAGATACCAAATGGTGCACCTAAAAAGTTCACAGGTTCCCCACTTAGGAAAAATAAAACCGAAAAAATTAAGCTAGGACTCTGTCCACATGATGTGTTCATCTTTCCTAATCAGGAGTCAATAAAGATTAGTTATCATCATCATCTTAATGTCATGTCTGCGTTAGTTCACAAAAAGAAAACACAGACAGTGCTTGTGGTGATGACGGCAACAGCTATATTATAACGGCACGTGTGAAGCAGAAAGCCGCACTGAATGGCTGGTTGGTTTTGCCCCGGATCACACCATGTGGTCTCCAGTGCTGGTGCTGGTGCTGGTGCTGGTGCTGGCATGCTGGCTGGGGAGCTCAGAGGTGTGTTCCTTCTGTCTGAAGGTTTGTTGCTGATGCCCAGAGCAGCAGTCACCGCCTGTGACCCTGCACATCCTGTGCTCCTCATCACCTTCGTCTTCAAGACCCGAACCCTCATCTACGTCGAGCTGGCAAACGCACACCTCTATCCCTGAGTCACCAGTCACATGTCGACGCCGAGTGACAAAATCCTCATCCTCCTCTGCTGCCATCAATGAAGCTTCCACGTTATCCTCTTCCGGACACTGTCCCGGGACTGGCATCTCCAATGCTTGTCCTGAAGATGAGCCTGAGGCCTGACTGTTTGGATCTGCCTCAGGCAAAGGCTGTGGCACTGTGGCAGTGTCTGGCTGGTGTAGTTGTGGAGGTGGCGCTGGAGGAGTTTCTGTAGGGTTTTCAGAGTAAGGAGGAGGTGGTGTTGGGGGGTGGCCTACCACCTCTTCATAATCAGGCAGCTTACAATCATTCCAGAATCCTGAAAGTCAACAAAGTCAGCATTAGCTGTCAAAACACCATCGGCACTACAGTTGCAGCACATGTACGTAGACCAACAGAATAAAAAACAGAAACTTTGTTGATCCATTTGGGAAGACTCTCGCTAAGAATTTAAAAGACAATAACAACTAGCTCCTGACATTTTTCAACTGATTTGTAATTATTTGTTATTGTTTATTTGTACTGAATCCTGTACCTACAGCTGCGATTGCCATAGATCGGGAGAATCGATGGGTGAAGTTGTGAAACAACCTATTATGTTTTATTTTGAGAGCACTCCTATTCGCCTACATTTATTCATAGTAAAACAAGACGAGTTTGCAACATTGCAACATAAACAATATCATGATAAATAAAGATACATTTACAGGGGGTTCATATGTACCAATAGGGAATGTATAATTTAGGGTAGGTACTAGAAAAAGAAAAATATAATTACTCAGTGAATATTATTACTTTATTCCATGTGATATCATTTATGAAGAGCCACAAGAGTGTGTGTTGCCAAGGTGTCTGGGTGAGTCACTGTCTGTGTACACTCCCAGCTAGATTTACATTCTTGACATTAAGTCAACCATGTTCACAGTTGGCCTGCAACTCTGACAAGTGAGCACCTTGTCCCACTCCTGTGCATGATATAAGTGGAGATGATATCAAATGTCAGCAAATGTCCAGAGTGACTACTGACATTAGAGTAGCATGTTTCTAACAACATTAGACCTATGCTACATTAAGACAATCTGCAGCTCAGTGTGGGAAAATTTGTTTGATCAGCACCCCTCCCCCCTCAGTAAAAGAAAACCAACAAATCCAGATAAGACAACCATACAGCTGAGATTAAAAGAGGGGGGGGGGGTAACTTTTTGATAAACTACACACGAAACAGCAAAAAATAAAAATAAAAAAATCCAAAATGAAATACGAGTGCATTTGCAGGATTCTGGAGGGACTCTTTAAGTACCCCATAGCAAACAAAAGGACAACTCACTTAGATTGAGTGGTGGAGGGGAAATAAAGGAACTAGAGGCTCCTTGGTAGGCCATCAAGCTGATCTCACGTTGACGCTGCTCCTGCTGCAAGCGCATCTTAACCCGCCGATGTCGGTAGGCACAGCAGCAACTCAACATGATGATCAATGTCCATACTAACCAGAACCCTTTACGGGGAGACAGACTCAGTGTGACCTAATCATCATTTTATCACAAATGATCCACTAAAGTTTGTAAAATATTCAGAAATATGAAAACATTGTTAAAAGAGGAACAGTAAAACTAAATGAAGCATGTCACAGACACTGAAGCAAACCACTGGTCAGAGTGAAATCTCCAAAATTAGGAATAAAGAGAGAGTGATCATACGAATATGCAAGGTGTTACTGACCTAAACGTAGAATAGGTAAGAAAAGAAAACCAATTGATTTTACTTACACCACAGCTCGTAGTAGTAGGTGCAACACTCTGTCTCTCCACAGCAGTATCCCATCTCACAGCGGTACTGTTCATTATTCACACCAAAACAGAACTCTTTCGCCTTAAAACACAAGCAGGAAGTACACAAAGTCATTGCCTGAGTCAACATTCAATCACACAAGTAAACAGAGAGAGCCACTGCAAACTGGCCTATTTCTAAGACGTATTTAACCAGTGTCATTGTCACGTCAGTGTCACTTATTCTGTTGGGACGAGACTGTGCTAATTTTCAGATCTGATATACTTTCACCTGAACATAGGTTAAATCGTTTAAGAGGTGAAAACGGATTTCAACATGTTGACAAACCTGAGCAAAGGTAAAACAATAAATTGCAACATTGCAGTACTCACAATACAACCAAACAAACAGGGCGCCGTGTAATCTCTTGAAATGGACAATTATACATAGCCGTATCTCAATTTTGTTAACTCACACAGGATTTAGAGCAACTCGTATAAAAACGACATTAATGATGCACCGTGAAATCGGAGTAGCGTCATCTAACTGTCCCTATCACGATCAACTCTGATAAATAAAACGTACAATCGTGATTTTATCGGAGAGAGAAAACGAACCCATACCAGGAACATCAGAAAACCCTAAATCCAAAGCTGTGGATAATAAACACGTCCATTTGCCGGGTACCAGTTAGCTACGTTAGCTACGTTAATCTTGGTATCCTGGGTTTAAAGTGAAAAACGGTGACAATAAAACGCGTCTGTGTAATTTTTCGACTAACAACTTATATTTTCTACCCACCAGGGGTTCGAAATAAGAAACAAAAACTTTGACAAACTGACGTCACCCTCGGTGTACAGTAACGAGCCGTGTAGTTTCCTTTGTGGGGGAGACAAAAGGGATCGACACGAGGCCTTTACCCAGCCCAGGAGCCGCGGCCTCGCCTGCGACCGCCCGCCGACCCCCGCAGCGCTAATGGCGGCTTACCTGCACCAGACAGGTCCCGGTACAAAGAAGCCCTACAATGGATCCCAGTGCTTTCTGTGGCATCTTTCTGGGTTGTCGGCCGGTAACGCGACAGGAATCATATAGCAGTCGGTGGAATCGGCGACTGACGGAGGCGGATGGCTGGTTAACGGTTCGGCCTGTCGCAGTCAAACATGTTTTTGTTGTCTCCTTACTCAGGCACAGCCCCTAGTAATATGAACCAGAGACGGCTGCGGGCCTGCAGAGGGCGCTCTGTGCGCATGATGAAAACCCCAGCAGCTCGATGACTGGAAATAATTTCATTCATTCTATTTTGACATGATTTCATAGTGTACGTCAGTCGCAAGGAGTTGAGGTTTCCACGTGTATTGTAACGTAATGGATTAGATGCTGAGTAGGCACTATACCATACTGTATGTAAGTCAGTGTGTTTTCTTAACACTTTGTTTGAAACAAGATACACAACATAGGTAAGTTGAAAAAATCATACAATTATTAATACATCTCCAGTTCTGCATAAATTAATTACCAGTATACAGCAGTCGAGCAGCAAAATATCCCATATCGCTATAATGCCCACATTAATTTAATCTCATCTGTTTTTACAGCACACTCACATTGTCTGTTTTTTCCCAGGACGGCATGACATTTGTTTGCAGTAATATAACATTTCGGGGAAAAAAAGTTATTTTGGAATCTGAGAAGAATTGACTTATCCACTGACATAAAATTCAGGACAAGAGAGGTTGTGTTATTTTGTAATGACTATCGCTTCTATTGTTCTGTCTTCATTTATTTATTGTGTATACTATTACATGTAGTACATGTGCAACGTGTACAATTACCTGACTTTATCTATATATTGATATACTGTATTTAGTTTTTCTGAGATGTCTATTTTTTTGTTGCAATTTTTTTATTTTTTTATTTTTTACTACTATTTTATTATTTGTCTAATGCACATTTCCTCTTGCTATCCCTGTGGCTGCTGTAACGGTGAAATTTCCCTACTGTGGGACTAATAAAGGAATATCTTATCTTATCTTATCTTATCTTATCTTATCTTATCTTATCTTATCTTATCTTATCTTATCTTATCTTATCTTATCTTATCATATCATTATGAATAATGTGAAGTGGAAATTGTCAATGAAGTGAATCCATTCATTCGTTTCTTAACCCTGTAACCGCAATGCAATTTTGAAATGTAAATACTGTATAAAGGATGTGTTATTCAAACTGCTGTTTCTGCACATATTGTCTCTAATGGAGCATTTTTTTAGGTTTAATTTTTTTAGGTTTAGGTTTAACAGGTTTAACTAGTGCTGTTAGTGAGTCTGCCTGCCTGCGAGTCTGCTTTATCAACGCTAGAGGGCGATCTTGTATTAACGTTGTCTCTTACTAATGCCCACTTAAATTCTCCACTTTCCATCAGTGGTGAGGCATCCTGTGCCAGATTTAATTTGTTCACTCATAATCACCTACTTTGTCTTCAGTCAGCACCGCGTGCTTTATTGAATCATGAATTTTAAACAACAAAATCAACAGCGTTTTGCTTATTAAAGCTTCAACATTTTGCTCATTCATTGAATGATCGTGACTTCAACAAGGAACAAATAAGGACGGAAGACATTCAGAGAAACAGAAGAAGAAGAAGAGAAAACACCTGCACAACTGCAATGGCCACAGTTTTCTGCTCAGGTGCAGAAAAAAATCAGTGGCATGGACAAAAAGACCATAAAGATGAACACTTGCACACGCATGCAATAAACCATACGGAAATACCTAGCCATGCAATTACTCAACTTCTCACCTTGTTCACCATGCTTTACCACAAAGCAATTGTATTTTCTGCCTATTTGTCTATTTTGTCTTTTGCAGCACATTTGCCACAATCCCCACTAATCTGAACTGGCCGAGTGATCTGCAGTGGTCATATCGGGAATTTACATACAAACCTTTTGCAGGACTAATAGCTCTCCAATACAATTTGCATTTATATAGCCCCCTTCATACTAACATGATTTGGAGCCTTTGCCCATGATAAAAAAATAAACCTCCTCCTTTGGCCTTGAGTTACTGCCCTGCTGCTGGTGTGTCCATGTGTACGTCCCTCTCTGTATGCAAGGTTGGCTGATTTTAATATGTCAGAGCTGCTTGATCCTCCGATAGAGGCTGAAACAAGTGCAGTAAGCCTCAGAATGAAACCTCATAATGATTTAGCTGTCAGCGTGGGCTTTAGTCTTGTGCAGGACTGTGTTTTATGCATACAGGACAATTTAATACTGTTGATACAGCAGTACGGGACACTTGATCAGGCCACGGACTCACAAAGCAAATGATAAGCCTTAACCAAACACAAAAAAAGGAGACCTCAGTTTTTCTGTTCAAGCTGCTTTCAATTTGCTTGTGCAAATGCATCCAATACTCTTCCAAGGCTAACGCGGAGCAGAAGGGGAAAAAATTAATGAATGCACACACTAATGTAAGGCTACAGTGTGAGAAGACTCTTCCTCTGCTGAATCATTAACATCTAATCCACGTGATAGTCACCCAACTTTAGAAAAAAAAAATCCCCAATTACACATAGAAGTAGTCCGATAAATCTTCAAAGCTGTATCTACAGTTAATATGTGAATCAGACTGCAAAGTCTGTGGAAGTGCTTTTAGATCCCAAATTAATGAAATTGGATTTAGCATACAGAAGAGTGGATTGGGGCAACCATTCCTTGCTACTTGTGTCTCTGTCATCAGCGAGGTGAAAGGCAATCAGGCCTGCAAAAGGTCATAAATCATGGGACTTTCCCAGCTACCCAGGCCAGGATACTGGTCTCCCACACAGGGTAAACCAAGGGCAAGGAGTCTGATTGATTCACTAGGACAGAGGAAGAGAAAAACGTGTGAAGAAATATCCCGTCACTTCATGATAGTGTTGTTTGTCTAACACACTGTAACTACAGTCACTTTGGTGACTTTTTTTAAAGCAGTAATGTGGGATACATCATTGTTTCAATTCTGATGTTGACTGATAGATACACAGATACATTATACCAAACCCAACCTCTTTAGAGAAAGACATGTATGCGACACGATGTACAGTGTTGCTAAGTAAACATATACAAACATAGGTATCAGTGTGAATTAGGAGGAAAACACAGCCCAAACAGGTTATGGCTCAATTACAGGAATCACCCAATGAGCATGTTGTGAAGTAGAGACATCGATTAACAAATAGCATCAGGTTAAATGAAAAACAAATACTAGGTGCAATTGTGTTGATGAATTTTAAATATAAACCATGTGTAAAGTATAAAAAAAAGTAAAAGTACAGTCTAAACAGTAATGCCAAAGAGCATACGTAGTGACGCTACAGTAACAGTAACAGTCCATTCTTTGCCAGGACTAAATGATAAAGTAAGCATTGGCCGTTTTTTTTTTTTTATTCTTGATGTTCTCCTCTCGCCTCCCATAAAAAAACTCCCATGTACCTTGTAAGCTGCTGTAACCACACTGAGTCTGGCACATCCCTCTATCACAGTGTTGGGGGTCGTTTGTTTGGCCAGCACATTGTCCCTCCTGCCTCCTTCCCAGGCCAATCCTTTATGATTAAGCAGATAAGTGCTGGTACTTGATGATAAAACCAACAACAAATGTCCACATTCTTCTCATAGCTCCTTTGAAGCGTACAAGCCTGTGTGTGTGTGTGCTTCTCTGTGGCTCTTACCTCGCCAAGCCCCCTTTGCTATAATCAAACTGCAGAGTCATAAACAGGGAGGGATGGGCACTATAAAATGTATCGGTAGGCTTTATCAGCTGGGGGACAGAAGTTCACACCTCAGAGTTGGTCAGTCTCAAAGAGTGCAAGGGGTCAGGGTGCAGGTCAGCATGCTGAGGGGTCCGAGACTCCATTTGAAGTCCCTGAGACAGAAAGCAGATAGAGAGGTGTGGGTAACACAGTGGAAAAGCTGACTGACTTTTTAGGTGGGTATTAGTGCTTCAGCTGATGAGGAGCAAACTACGTGAGAACGTGGAATTGGATGTATCCTGTAAATTTGTAAATATGTTGGAACACTAGCTCACTCTTTATTTATAGTATTTATGATTTTTTTTTACTCATCAAATTGGGTTACAAAGACAGACACAAAATTGGAAACAAATTCATGAAAAACAAACCAAATCCAAATTTTCACATGTCTCTTCCACTAAAATCCCTAAAAAATACATGACTACTTTCATATTAAGTATGTGACGGTGTGTGTTCTAATATGTTTTAATGGTTGTTTCCACTGTTCTCCATGCTGAGTTGCAGACTAATTATTTAATTTACTAAGAAAAGCTTTACTAATTCTTTATTCGCCATTTGTTTGTGCGGTTTCCTACAACAACAAGAAAGAAATTTATGTGGAAAAACAGATGAAAAATGTAAATATGAGAGTGTATTTTAATCCCAACTCTTATTTTTCTGTTCTAATTAAGTCCTTGTCACTCACTTATGTACTTTCACGGCAAATCAATACAACTTGAAAATCAGTCATTTCCAGTAGATAATAACATGGGTAAACTGAAGACTATGAATCAATAACCGACTGACTGTTGTCGCACTCTTCACTTACAGGAGGTCAGAGGTTATACTCTTGACCCCTCACCGACCCTTGACTCCAAACTGCACTGGGAGGAAATAGCACTTTCCATCACGCAAAACGTTTCCGGATTGACTGATTGCCCTTATCATTTGACGGATCTGGTCCAGTTCTCTTTTCTCTGTCTCTGCTCCCCCGCACTCTCTTGTCCCTCTCCAGCACTCATAATTTGACTTTTTATCACCTCTTGCTGAAAGAGAGACCCAGCGCCATCTGTCATTACAGCACGCGCTGACAGCTCCTCACACATGCATGGATTTTTACATTTGACTCAATCCAGGGGCTTACTTTGCTGTAACCGATTCAATATTCCTCAAATGAGCCAGCCGTTCTATATACACGCCACAGTGGATGGGATGATCTATAGCATCACCTTAATAGATTTCCCACGCCTCAGAGCCTGGCTAGTTTAGGGGAAATGGCATAATTTGTGCAATAAAAACATAATTATTCATTTCACTTGCTTGATAATTTATGTGCTTAGGCTTGTGTGTGTGTGTGTATGTGTGTGTGTGTGTGTGTGTGTGTGTGTGTGTGTGTTCGAGTATCTCTGGTTGTTCTAATAAAATCCCGTTCATGGAGCTATTATTGGATTTGTGTCTTTCCAACATTTATACTGAGGTAACCACTACCAAGTTTTTGTCAGGTAACTTACTAAATCCCTTTGCACTATAAAAATATTAAAGTATGACTTAGCTGGCAGGGTCATACTTACAGAGGCAGTAAACATACCGAAAAAAGATATTTACAAGTAACAATAGTTAAACGTGTGAATGTTTAACATGCGGGCAGAGCTATTTGAAAACCAATAAAAGAAGAAAAGTCCCTTCGGTAATTAGTTACTTAAGAAACTGGATGCACCGTCAAACTAGTTGGAGCCACTAGTATCATCCTTGCGAAAAAAAAACACAATGTTATACTTATACTTGTACATAACTTATTAAGCTTTTTAATGGAGACATATGTAATGTGTAAATCAATTGCTTGTGATTTACTTAACTTTTTTAACGTGTTTAATTTAGAGTTGTGTAGATAGCCACTTCCGAAACAATAACATAAATAGGCTAACTTGTGAACAGCTGCTGCCGCCGGCTCTATGAATAGATGAAATTTAACAAACCGAGAACAAAATAAGGGATGTCACAGTAGCAACACAACAAGCTTTTTATGTTTCAAAGTACCTTACGAATAAAATGCTTCATATTTAAATAAAATAATATAAATGTTTATAATGGTAGACATAAAATGTATAAAATTAAATGTACTTGCACCGTCAAGCTGAGAAACTGTGCCTGAAAGGAAAAGCAAAATATTGTTTGAGTTTTTATTTTGTTGATGTCTACCTGCCTTTTATGGCCGACTCTCGGGCTCCGGAGTGCCGGAGTGTAAAAGAGAGGGAGAGAAAGAGAGTATTCTCAATTTCCTTCTAAAAAGAAAATTCATTTGCAGTTGCTAATGTAATGTCATCGTTGTGTTTACTGAGCGTGGATGATGTATAGGGGATGTTGCATTGAGTGAGACTGCTTAATGATGCATAGAATTAAGTCTGTGGCTTTCAGCTGAGCTCCCCTCTCACTCTCCTACACTCCTCTCCCTCCCTCCTCTCATTCACACACACACACACACACCCTCAAACTCCAACTCACTATTCCCTCCGTCTTTCCCTCCCTTCTTTTTACCTCTCTCGCCATTTAATCTCCAGCCTCCTCCTTTCTTTTCCTCCTCCTCCTCCTCCACTCCAGCCTCTCTCTGTTTTCTCCGATGCAGGGCTGTCTTGGACTGTTGGCCACACGTTGCTCTGTGCTCCGTTGCCTAACTCCATCAATCACTGCGAAGGGAGGGAAGAGAGTGTGTGTGGTGGGGCCATAAAAAGAATAAAAATAAGATACGGTTGGGGGAAAGTGGGTGGGATGAAAACACACATGTTGGGTACAGACATTGTTCAGGATCAGTTTTAAAAACCTGGAGGGAAGAGAGAAAACAAGTGGGAAGAACACCTCTTACATTTAATGATCTGCTGTGCACAGTGCCAGTCCAAATGGCCGCCTGAATACTGTGTGAATATAGGGATGCAATTATGTTATTTCTGGCTCCAGCTCTGATTGCAACTGTGCAGAGGCCAGGGACGATGATGACAGTGATGGTTATTACAGTGACTTTATTTTAGTGCTTATGTTAATGGTAATTTAGTTGGGAGGGATCACTACCTGAGTGCAATAAGAGCTGAGTAGGAGGATTGTATTTGTGGATGAATGGCAAAAAAAAATGGATATGGTTTTAAGTTGCAAAAGTAAAACATCCATTAATTCGCGCTGTTGTTGAAATCAGAGTTGCAAGGTCGTTCTCACGTGACTCACAAATACACAACAGCGAGTATTTAAATTCCAACAGTAGAAATAACTAATTTATTAATTTTCCAAATAAGCACAATTTTTCATGGAAACCGTCAATCATGTATAGCTGTTACAATGAGGTGTCAAAATGTTGATTTGGCCACTGGAGACTGGAATTAGACATCATCCAGCCCAATAGGAAACAAACAGTCAAAACAGTACACATCAGCTGTCTGACATTGTTTTGTTTGCGTGTTGATTTTACAGTTTCTCTCTCACAACCTACTTCTTCACACCCCCCCATACTCACTCACTCCATTGCTCCATTGTGATCCAGCTGTCCACCCCATTCATCATTCCGCCACTCTTCCCCACACAGAATTATTATTTCTTTGATGTGTTACTAGTTGAAAACAAATCCATTTTTCTGGCCATCAATTTATCATTTCGAATGGGGGAGTCACACTTGAGTTGTAGGGGCGACCACATTTTCCCAATCTCAGCTTGCACTTGGCGCTATGTGTGTGAGTGTGCGTGCGTGTATACGCGTGTGTGTTTATGTGTGCGCACACACGCATTAATCGAATCCTGTTGTGATCAGAGCTGGAGTCTGAGGAGATGCAGGATGGGAGGAATCAGAGGTAAATAGAAACAACAAAGGGAGGAGGTTTTTTTTAGGAAAGAGAGGAAGGAGTGTGAGCTTGTGCGTGTGCGTGTGTGTGTGTGTGTGTGTGTGTGTGTGTGTGTGTGTGTGTGTGTGTGTGTGAGGGCTTTCCTCTTCTTCCAGTCACCCTCCTTCACCTAACGTCTGTGATAATTTATCACTTCTTCTAGCTTGGCTGACAAACTATTTGCAGGAAAATGAGTTTTTCCGCCACGGATTTGTCCTCTGGGAATAGAAAGGGGAGCTGCTGTGTTTTTATTCTATCACACACACACGCACGCACACACACACACACACACACACACACACACACACACACACACACACGCACACGCACACACACACACACACACACAAAGGCATGCACTGACTGGTCTACAGTATTTATTGTGGGGAGGGGGGGTGGTTAAGATAAATGAGGTAAATTAATAGAGTCACTGAGGGAAAAGATCTGCTTCCGCACCAGCAGATCTGCAACTGACACACAAGAGATGAGCACATACCCCTCCCTCGCTCTCTCGTTCACTCTCTATCCCTCCTTCCCTCACCTGCCCCCCCCGCCCCTCCCGCCCCCCCGCCAACACACACACTTTGCTCTCCAGTCCTCCTGATCCTTAGTTTGCCCTCCCACAGATGACAAATGTAACACTCAGACAAACAGCGATCAGGCTCATACAGCATAATGTCAGCTTAGATCAACACTGGGACAAAAGCAAATATCACAGCAGCAACACTGCATTACAAAGCACTCTGTTTGTGCTCTGTGTGCGTGTGTGTGTGTGTGTGTGTCGTTATATAGGCGGCTCGCCCGGGTCACTGGATTCCAATCTCACTTTCAACCTCATCAACCAAGATATTGACAATGTGCTTGACGGAGAATTACATGACAGTAAAGGCCTAATTACACTGCTATTACCCTGGGCTATCCATAATCGTCAAACACGACGCATCAGTGGGACATCACAGCAGTAAATCTGCAGGCACTCTCTCTGTCTCTCCTAATGCCTGTTAGCTTTACACTGTTAACCTGTTTGCATTAGACAAACATTTAACAGTTAACATTTCTGTCCACTATTGTCTGCTAGCATCACAGTCAGATACGCTGACGACACACACACACACACACACACACCGCCTTTCTAAGTAGATGAAACAGCCTTTATAAATATAGTCAATTATAGATAAAGTTCTACAAATTCATTCACACAGTTTTGCTCCAGTGTAAACTGGCCCCGATCTGAATCTGTTTAGCAAGTTAATTAAAAACAAGGCACTAATCCAGAGGATGACACTAAGTGTTATGGTTTCTTTGCTCACATTCTCTCCAGCTGCTAAAAGAGTTGTGCTTTTATATTTTCTGCCTTACAGCGTCATACTGCTCTGTGGATAATGAGGCTCTTTGAATAAATCTGCTGCTCGTCTCTCTGCTTGTAAGAGGAGCACCTTGAGTTCCCACGAGGACGCTCAGCTCCGCATCCCTCATAACACTGCAACCACTTGCCAACTGTGTGATGCCCATCTCCATGGAGACCACCTCTGACTGACAGGCATGAAGACAAGGTTCACCAGTCACTCTGATCCTCAAAGTCTCTTGCAATTACTAGTGTGTGTTAGTGGGGGGGGTGTGTGCGTGTGTTTGCGGCCTGGATCACTGACCTCATTCATGTAAATCATTAAGGTAATGGCTGCACATTTTTCTTCTTGCCTCCACTTTCACACTCCTCTCCGGGAGAGAAGACGAAGCCCAGATGAAGGAAGTGTCACAACAACAGAGAGCAGATTAAAAAGTTGTGGCTGATCAATTGAAGTTACATGTGGCGGGCCTGGAGTGGCAACTCCGGAGGTGTGGGGCAATTCCCAGAGGGCCGAGCTGGTCACTGGGCCACAAGGGCCAGCGGCAGGGTTGGTAAACAATCATTTTTATCAGCCCTTGTTTTCATATAACACTCAAGACTTGGACATCACTGTAGGAAAAGACTCATGCCACCAAAACATACCCACTGTCTTAAGTTGACTGTCTTTGAATCCAGGAGATATACATGGTTCTTTATGTGAGCTCAACGAATTTTGTATCAGTATCAAGTGGCCTCAGAGGATTTGGATCAGACAATGCATTTAAATATGAGTTCAACATGTTATTTATCGTCTTTGTTGATGTAAAACAAAGCAGAACTGAAAGCTCATTTCCCAGCATCATCAGCAAATTGTTTTAAAGCCTGTGATGCACAGTGTATGTCATTTGTTCAGAAAATTATTTACCTCTTCTTCCCTTCGAGGTCCTGCTGGGTGGGTTGGCTGGTGGACACATGTAGCAACTCTTGTCGTCATGGCACCAGTTGCCACAGTCAGTATTGAATGACGTCCTGTCTGAAGGAACAAGACAAATGAAGGACTTTAAATTAGAAATACACTTCCACATAACCATGTTTATTTATCATAAGATACTGTTTAAAAAAAAGCAATTATGTTATATGACCAATGGGAGGCAGCAATTTACAGAATGGTGCCTAGTCTGCCAGTTAATTGAGATCCTTGGAGATTAGACCAGGCATTCTTGACCAACTTGACTTTTTCACTTTGCACAGGATCAGCCAGACTTCCACTCAGCCAGCATTGGGTTGCAGGAGACCATCTTTGCAGAGTCAAGGAAGATGTTGATCACTGGAAGAACCTGGAGCCAAACGACAATATTGTCTCATGGGATAACTGTGTTGCTAATGTGCCACTCAAACATATTAGACGGGAGACCTGGCATGCTAAATACAGCTAACCACATCTAGCAGGCCAGGCCCTTCTATCGCTAATGGCCATTACAGCCTGTGTGCCTTTGTAAGCCTCACAATAGCAGTCATGCTGAGATTTTGTGTGGAGTTTGCTGGCAAGTTATTAGCCACCCCACCACCAGCACCAAAAAAACTTTAAGGGAGAGCAGTCAAGAGAAGAACAAGAAGATTTGGGGTCCCGCACTGGGTGGGTCGGGGGGTTTGGGGCATCAGCAGGAGGGACAGAGGGGAGCACAGAGTGTGGGGTCAGAGGGCAACTCCAAAGCGGAAATGGGAGGCACAGGGGGAACAATGGACGGGGCTGGACAGACAAAGCTGGAGGGAGGGTGGACAGTGCACAAAACACAGGAAGATGAGGAGAAAAAGATGAGAGGACAGAATGGAGAGGAGCCAAAACAGATGGTAAAGGCTGGTTGGAGAGAAAAGGATGAAGGAGGGGGAGCTGAAAAGCTACTGGCAACACATGCATCATGACTGTTACAGAGAGGAGGAGAGGCTCAAGACATAAACATGGCTGGATCCCATATGGCAACACATAGACAATTCAGTAAAGCACTGTTTAATTCAGATGTTTACAGCTCTCTGGACAAACCATAAGACTGATAAGCTGTGTCCCAGTTTGCCCACTTTACTATGGGGGACACCTGTGGACTTTGTGTGGTCCTCTGATGCCACTTAACATAATGTGGAAATATTTTTATTTAACCCAAATTCAAAATGTAAAAACAGAGAAGGAAGATTTTTTAAAAAATCAAAAACGACTGCTGACACTCATTCTTGTTTATTAGTAAAATAATGATATTTGCTTTTGTCAGGGGGGAAACCTCCTCTACCAAACCAGGGGAGAAATATATTCTCCACTTCAGCGCTTGTTCAGTGGAAAAATCATTGCCCTAATGCGATCATCAATACTGAGGTGTTTCTCCGGCTATTATGACCTAATTATCTGGCTCATCTCGACTCGCTGACCACAGAGACACGTGCGCCGGCTCGGCTGGATTTATAGAAGTTGTCATTAAGTGGGCGCTTTTCCGCAGGAACCAATTCATCTTTTACGGGCGCGCGCAGAGGAGCAGGAGGGGGGGGTGGGGTGGGCAATGCATCGCTGCGGGAGCGCGCACCTCGAGTCGGACTGTCGCACCTTTGCCCAGTGAGAGCGAGCGCTGGATGATGGGAGAACACATTTTGAATCAAAAGTTTGCACTGTTCCTTTAAAAGTTTTGTGTAGATTCTTCTATAAATTTCATTCCTCTAATGTCTCCGGTGCGCGTGGTCTTTGGTGCGCTCGCTCTTAAATGTCTTCAATGTGCCTTTCATATAATCTCTCTCCTTATTTTAATACTTTTCATTACTCTTTGCCTTTTATTCCGTTTTCACGCAAATCTAATCAAAGATTAAAACGACCACTTCCTGTGTGGACATCCTGCAGTTTCATGTCAGTGTGTACAGGCAGCGCCTGTAAGTTTGGATGTGAAGCTCTGTTCACTCAGGTAGAAAAAGTCCTAAAAGAAAAAAAAACGTAAACAGTGTTTTCTGTATGTTTCCTCTTACCACTGCAGTCGGAAGTGTTTGCTCTGACCTTTTGCCCTCACCTCTTGTTGCCACCTGTCGCCGCAGGTTACGCTGCTTTTTTTTTTTTTACGGAGACGCAAACTTTGCTGGGGGAAATAAATGCTGTCAACACGACACACCCGGAAAGAAAAAAAAAACAAGATATACATTTTTAATTCACCTTTTTACTCCATCTATCTGTACACACTGTGTATATACTCTCTGATTGATCAGTATATTGATCCGTGTATATCCGTGCCTTACAATAAAAGGGTTGATTATGAACCATCAGTGACGTGTTACACTTGTATTTTTTTTGAAGTTTCAATGTTTTTTATTCATGGCCTCACAGCTTGACAATGTAAAATAATAAATAACACACAGTCTAGCCAGAGCGTTAAAACCAGTCACCTGTTTTAATGTTGTTTCATGTTTAATGATCTGATCGCTGTATGGACATAAAGAAAATTGACAGGCTGCAGATTTGAGGGTTTAATCAGCCAAAGGCTGGGAAACATTTTAATTGTCCTGTTACTATATTTGTCAACGATCATAACTTTATTCCTACATTTATTATCTCCACTGCTTAGTGTTTACAGGCGGCCATATACAGCGCATTATTACACACATCACGATTTATTACGCAGGTTGTCTTTGCTGTAGTGTTGCTGTGTGTTAAATGGGAGACTCCATGAGTTATTTTTATTTTTCGTTGACATGAGGTTTTTCATATATGTAAATTTTTTTGTCTGAGGATATATAATTCGAGGTCATTTTGAAAATAGAACACTAATTATATATTTAATGGAATATATTAAATATAACGTGTGAAAGAGTTGTTTTGTCATTTAAACCTATTTGGGACCATTTTTCATAAGCATTTGAAAACATTTTCACACACACACACACATGCACAAAACATACAAAAATAAAATAACACCAGTGAGTATACAGTAAGTCTTTTATGTGTCGTTTAACCTGGCTTTTTGGGGCTTTACACCAAAAAGGGACATTGATATGTGATTTTAAGAATCACAGTAATTAATCATAAAAAAAAAAAACAATAAATTGGGCGTCTGCAGTATAAACTCTTACCTCACTGCAGGTTGCTGCTTTTCTCATCTTGAGTTTAAATCAGCCGTAACCTCAGATGTTGTTGACATGACAGCTGATATGAGGAGGTTGATGTGGAGCTGGATGAAATCACCTCAGCTGTCACAGTCGCGCGCCATGATGATGCCCTGTGTGAAGAGAGACGGGATTTAGGGCGTGTGTTATTCTGCCTCTTGGCGACTTGGCCCTTATAATTACGCGCTATTTTAATTCACAGTATCATCGTCATAGATACAAATCTATGAGTTTTAATCCCTTGTTAAACTCTCTGTCACCCCTCTCTCTCTCTCTCTCTCTCTCTTCTGACACCTCTCCTCCAGGCACTTTCTCATTTTCTCTGGTCACTTTACAGCGGACTGCCTCTGTTTCCATCTGATGTTAGGATTCCCTTTAGTCTCCTGGCGGTTTTGTTTATTTCAAAACAGACGCGCCATTGTTCCGCAGCGGCCCTGATGTGGACGCGCAGCGTTTTAAGAGACGAGGAATAAAGGACTTCAATCAGAAACTGACGAGATAGCGAGTGAAGATGCTCACAGCAGAAACATCCAATCCAGACTCTGCCTGCGAACCTGCAGTGAAACCAGGCAATCTCAAAACTAAACTACTTATTCATTTTTACAATTGTTTTAAATGATTCTAATTCGCTCTTATGCAAATGGGTCGGTGTCGTTAAGAAAACACATGTTTGGATAAACCATCCTCAGGAGGCAGGAGACGAGGTGCCATGTGCGAGTGTGTGATTAGAGGTGTTTGTTTTACAGGTTTGTGAGAACATCATTAACAGCGTTTTAACTCAGGGGGGATCCTGACACCCTGATGTGACATCACTCTGATGAGGGGCCTGTTTCACACTGCAGGGAGCACAAAGTAAAATCAACTAAAAACACCACATCACACACTCACAGAGAGAGAGAGAGAGAGAGACAACTGAATGCATGTGAATGAATGCACTGAAAACAAAGTTCAGCGTCCAGAGGTGAGGTCCTGGTTATGATTAAACACAACAAGAAAAACACTATTACAATCTCCTACTAATGTTCAACCTTCTTACTCAACCGATATGTTCGACATGTTTTGAATACAATTTTACATCTGGCACTTTCAGGAAGTTCAGCAAATTAAAAAGTGGTTAGTATTTTTTTTTTTGGGCTGCATGATTACACTTATTAGAGAAATAATATCACAATCTTTATTTTTTAATTATACACTATAGGAGACCAAGAACATCACGTTTTCATAGAATTACAAATGTGTAATTTACGCAATAGAAAATGTTTCTTGATTCAGAAAATGATCCTATCTGAACGATCAACTTTAAAAGGTTGCCTGAGAAAGTTTGCATCAAAATCCGATTCACTGATTCTATTGTCTTTTTGTTTTTTTTTTTTGTTTGTTTGTTTACGCCACTGTTCAAAACTATGTACACAAGCGTGTGTGTGTGGTGTTTGCAGGTCGCTCGCTCAGTCAGGTGTTAGTCTACCTGTCAGGGGGAGCCTGTGAGTGATCGCAGCAAATCAAGCACTAAATTGTGTGTGAAAGCAGCGTCGGAAGCGGTGCCACATGCCTGTACACAGTCGGATCGAAGCGGGGCTGTCGCTGGAGATAAATGGAAACGTGTCGTCTCCTTGACGAGTGTTTTCTCTACAGTGTCTCAGTGCTATCAAAACACAGGCTCGGTCTTCCTGGAGGAGGAGGAGGAGGAGGAGGAGGTGTGTGTGGTGGGGGTGGGGGGTGGGGGGGTCCTCTCCTCCCTCTACAACCACACCCCCTCCTTTCTCTCCCTCCTCCTCCTCCAATGGCTGCAGGGCTGCGTCCTCTGCGCAACCCCGGTTGGATAAAACCTGGATGAGTGTTGGCTGCACACGCCACAACACAACACAACACAACACAACAGCCCGGACGCGCAGTGCCACAGCACCAGAGTCTGACCTCTCGGATAATATTAGGGTGTCCGCCGGGGGGACGGGTTATTTTCTGCACCGCCGTGGAAAGGTAAGGTCTCGACACATCTGAATGAGAATGAGAAAATGAGAAAATGAGAATGAGGGGCGATGTAGTGGCGCGCGGACCCGAGGAGACGGCGAACGTATTATAGGAGAGTTAAATTAGTCTGAGACAAGACGCGCCGCGCGCACCCGAGGCCGTGCACCGAAAAACAAGGCGCGAGGGGATTTGTAAAACATGATGTACAGATATGGTCCACATGAGCTTGTTTGTGGTGCGAGTTTGTGTATGATCATCTTCATTCACCTCATGCTGACAATCCTGAGTGTAACCAAAAAAAAGGACCTGGATATATGGTGAGTGTGAAGATGAATAATAAATTCGCATAGTGCGTAAATTTCCTTCGTTACAAAGTGCAAAAAATAATAGAAATCTACTTATAAGTGTCAGGTCTATTGTGAGATAGAGGAGTTTTATTGTAGTCTATTCCGATTTCTCATTACACCGAATGTAGCTCAGCAATCAATTTAATGACAATTAGAACATGTTGCCTTGAGAAGATCATTAGTCCCTGTCTCTAACAGAAAATGCGGGAGGGCCGACTGCTCCACATAAAACAGGTGCTGTCAGGTATAAAGAAAAAGACTATCATCTTAAAATGTGAAAAGTCACCGAAGACAGAAAACAAGAGCAGAAAATGAAAAGGTCCAAAATCTTCAACGTTTACATCTTCATGTTAAACTGCTGCACCAATAAGAGAACATCAGTTATTATCAACTATTAAAACTATGAACTATTAAAACCACA
Organism: Trinectes maculatus; assembly: GCA_016785345.1. Taxonomy (NCBI): domain Eukaryota; kingdom Metazoa; phylum Chordata; class Actinopteri; order Pleuronectiformes; family Achiridae; genus Trinectes; species Trinectes maculatus. The sequence continues at coordinate 39,195 of JAFBJQ010000420.1, forward strand.
ACTGCATATTCGTTATTAAAGAGGTTATATATTTACTACGTTGTAGCATTTTAAAAATGCGTGGAAATAATTGTCAATCTTAGCCATTAACTAATTCCATTGATTAGTGAGTTTTAATTCCTAAGAGTTCATTTTGATATAAATATGATTTTCTCATTTCAGCCATATAAGCAATTATATTTGTTGTGTTTTTTTATTAACAATTTTAAAATAAGCATTTTCCTACATATGGTTTTCAGTGATTTCAATCCACTATTTTTTTTTAATTGTTTCAGTGATATGAGTTTGAAATTTTAATATTTACGTTTTTTTAATAGACTACAAGTTGCATACAGTCATGGCACACACGCACACACAAAACATTTTAATACTGAACTAAAACTTTCATGTTATACTGCATTTTCAAATGTGCTCCTCATGCAAAGACAAAAAGCCAAATCTTAATCTTTTCTTTCCAGTCTTCTCGTGGAGTAAATGTTACTAGCATCAAACCAAAATAAATCTCAATCAAACCAAACACTGCACTTTAACCTGCGCTGTCAATATCAAAGCTAACAGTGTGTGACAGTGTGATGTTTATTACATACATTAACATGAACAACTTTGTTGTAACTGAGTCTTTTCTGCCTGTGTCCTTTTTAAAACCATATCATATGTTATACCAACAATTTTCTTTACATGTCCACTCTTTGAGTATTCGTGGTCATTAGGGTGCTATCATATATATATATATATATATATATATATATATATATATATATACTCACATATCACATAATAATTTGCTTAATTACTGTGAGCATAATTATAGAGCTGGGAGCCCTTTTTCCACACTTCATTTTGCAGGGATGGAGAGGTGGGCAGCAGCAGTCGAGCAGATGGAGCCTTTATTTATGGTTTACATATTGGCAATAATACCTGCCACCACAATTAACAACACAGCTAACAGCCTATAGTCAAGAGCTAAGATCCGAATAATTTGTCACACCCCCTTAAATCTACCAATTTTCTTTCTTTAAAAATTAAATTTGTGTAAACAAATCCAAGCTGGACCTGCCGCTTGACCTTCAAGAAAATGTGAAATTAATTTCACTTCATTTATTGTGTTTGTAAATAAACTGAATCAGAAATAAGAAAGACATCCTCTTCAAATTGTCACCTCAGCTTTGATCAAAACTATACTACACTCACTAATAATGACAGCTCAGTGTTTGCTAGTTGAGAATGCATGATATACAGAACATATCCTGGTTATATGATGAGTGACAAGACCAGTCAATCTTAAGTACAAATGAAACAGATGAACTGAAATGTGTCTAACAGTCATCTGTGTTGGTCAAAGAGGAAGAAAGTCTTCCCTGTTACAGATTCTGTTTATTAAATGACACACACACACACACACACACACACACACACACACACACACACATATGGATTTTATCTCCTGAGACTGGAGGTTAAAAGAGTAAAATGTAATTGGAATGCTTTGCCAAAGTGCAATAAGATCACATGTGATCAGCAACTTTCTGTAGACATCAGCCACACTGACTGTTTTTTTCCTTCTCTTGGACCTCAGACCCGCCTTGTATGACAAACACCCTGTGTCCTCCTGCACCGTGTGATCACCCACTGGAGCACACTCATGCCAGACGAGGCAGGTGGAGGAGGAAGAACACCATAACCCAGTGAGACAGTGTGGAGAGGAGTGTTGACGTTCAGCTGGTGAAGCGAAGGACCAAGACCTCAGGGATATGTCCAACCACACTGGAAGAGGTAACTACACAACACTCACATGCTGGTGACCTGACAGGTCAGGGTCAGGAGCCTGGGGCCTCCACTATGGACTTTAAGGCAAAGTTTATCTATCTATCTATCTATCCATCTATCTATCTATCTATCTATCTATCTATCTATCTATCTATCTATCTATCTATCTATCTATCTATCTATCTATCTATCCATCTATCTATCTATCTATCTTGCTTGCTTTGTTTTTCGGTGTGCACGCGCTGCCTGTGCGCGTGCCTGCGCGCTCCTCCCCCCCGGGGGGCCGCCCGGCTTTAATATCCTGCAGGTTGATGAAGCTTGGCGGGGAGATTTTTTTCCACACTCCGCTGGCAGCGTTAATAGAAGCCCTCCACCCGCCCGCCCCCCCCCCCCCTCGCCCGCTGTTTGATGTGGAAATGAAAGCTGGGAAAAGGCAGAGAGGAAGAGGAGGCTCAGTGGGTGAAATGAAAAGCGGGACAGAGGACACTTGGCGGAGGCCGCCGGTGCCGCGCAGAGAGCGCTGCGCCTTGCTGGTGTTCACCGGACAAACAGCTGTTATGAACCAGCAGCTGCTCTGACTGCCCTGATTCAATCCTTTACATCCACGAAGATCCAATAATTATATTGACAGTGTCTGTTTATCTAACCCATATCACTCATAAGGGATTTGATCATAAATGTTATTTATGTATTTCTTCTGTAACGTGCTCAAAAATGTAGTTATTTAAGTTCTAAGCGTGAAAGAGCGAGTGCAGTGGTAATGGAGTGGAATTTGCCATGTGTGTTTTTTTTCAATTAAGTAAAATTACAATATTGTGTTTGAATAAGGAAAATCGTTGCTGTTTGTAGTTAATGTTCATTAAGCGCGGGATATAATAAATCATAGTTTAATATTAGACTTTGATCACATTTGAAGTTATTTTTTTCAAGCAGGGCGTTTCTCTTTTATTATCCAATTTTAAATAAATACAAATGACTCAGCATCGGAAAAAGAACAAGGCAAACTACTTTATAACTTTTATGTTTCTTTACAGCTTTGTTTGTTTTTTCATTGCTGTCCTCTGTCTTTCATACAAAACTAACTGACACACCTGCAATACGGTTTTCATCAGGATGTAAATACTTTAACCTACATCCTATCAAAGTAGAATTTGACCTGTCAGTGTTCAGGAAAAAACATAATTTTCAGTTTGAAAAAAAATCCATCAGTTATTTTAATTTTTACAGTAGTACTTGTAATGTGTGTGTGTGCGTGTGTGTGTGTGTGCATGTGTATATGTCTATCCTGCGGTGACGGTTCCATGTCTCAACTCTCAGGTTCCATGACATTTATGAGTGTTCATCCCCCTTCCTCCCCCAGGTCATGGGGGTCTTAACCAACTAGGTGGCATGTTTGTTAATGGCCGTCCACTTCCGGAGGTGATCCGGCAACGCATTGTGGACATGGCCCACCAAGGGGTTAGGCCCTGTGACATCTCGCGGCAGCTCCGAGTCAGCCACGGCTGTGTCAGCAAGATCCTGGGACGGTGAGTACACCTCACCTTACTCAACTTCCTGTTATTGTTGATTGGCCTGTTCGTGTTCTTTGACCTATGAAAGTCTGTTTACTTATTATGGAAGTTTTTTTTTTTTCACTGACACTCAAAGCAATGACTGGAATGCTTTAATTCCTGTAGTTAAATGTTCATTTGTTTTTCAGTTACTATGAAACAGGCAGCATCAAGCCTGGTGTGATTGGCGGATCCAAGCCCAAGGTGGCCACCCCAAAGGTTGTGGACAAGATAGCAGAGTACAAGCGGCAGAATCCCACAATGTTTGCGTGGGAAATCAGGGACCGACTGCTGGCAGAGGGAGTGTGTGATGGTGACACGGTGCCCAGCGTGAGCTCCATTAACAGGTGATAAACTGAAATATGAATGAAATCATGTTAGTGCCTCTGGGACTCAGCTGTCAAGCTGGGAACAAGCATAGCAACGGCATAATAAAATTAAATAATTAAAATAAACTCCTATTATCCTCAACGTCCTCATCTAGTGGATCTTCCTTCAAAACTAACTTGATGTATATTTTGTTTCTTTAGAATAATTCGAACAAAGGTCCAACAGCCATTCAATCTGCCTCTAGATGGGAAAGGCCTGAGTCCAGGACAAACCTTAAGTAAGTCTCCGCAATTCCCAAACACATGCGTGGTAAAGGCTGTGTATCAGTGTCCATATCCGCAAGCATTATCACATGATGCTGAGGGATTAAGGTTTAACATAGACAGCGCTCACTGAAGTGACAGCACCACTGACATGTACAGTATCATTTCTGCCCTCTGTCTCACATCTGTCTGTTTTTGTTTTCCCCCTCTCTCTCTCTCTCTCAGTCCCCAGTTCAGCAGTCACTCCCCCTGAATCTCCACATTCAGACTCCTTGGGCTCCACCTACTCCATCAGCGGCTTGTTGGGAATCCCACATCCCAGTACTGAGGGCAAGAGGAGCCACGATGACAGTAAGAATTAGATCAAACAAGTGCTTTGGGGCCAAGTGCTTTCATAAATATATATATATATAGATATATATAGATATATAGATATAGATATATAGATATAGATATATAGATATAGATATAGATATAGATATAGATATAGATATAGATATACACACACACACACACATATATATTTATATATATATATATATATATAACCACAGGCAAATGTTGCTCAACTTTTAATCAAGTAACTACAATCGGTTACGTTCAGCAACTTTATTTAATCATCAGTTTGACCTTTATTTTTGCCATGAGAAAAATAGTTTCTCTGGCACATGTAATAACTGGTCAGGAGGCATGAAACAAAACGAAGAGCGATGAAGTGTTGAAGTGTGAATCCAGTGGAGGCTTCGCTGAATATATTTGATATTACCGTTAAAGGTCATCTGAGGTCTCTCCCTCCTCGGTGTCTCTCAGGTGATCAGGACAGCTGTCGCCACAGTGTGGACTCTCAGGGCAGCGGGGGCGTCCCCAGGAAACAGATGAGGGTGGATCATTTCTCAGGAGCCTCGCAGCATCTGGACTGTGGGTTTGAGCGTCACCATTACCCGCCGGACTCATTCAGCTCAGCCTCCAGCAGCAAGACAGAGCAGGTAGAGGAAACTGGAAAAATGAATAATTAGAAAGGATTAATATTGAAATGTTGCTCAACATGGATGTAGCAATTTGTAGATATACATTTCTTGGGCATTTTCTGGATCTCAAATTAGGTCTTTTTTTTTTTTTGAGTCATACAAATCCACATTTGCCGCTTTGACTGCTCTCCAATAGCTAATCCCCGTTTGTCATCCCCAGACTTTGTACCCTCTTTCACTCATCAACGGCAGCATCGACGAGGCCAAGACCAGCCTCTCAACATCCAGCACCACCATTGGACGGAATTTGACAGCGCATCAGAGCTACGCCATGGTGACCGGTGAGACTTTTAATGTTGTATGGCAATGCCCTTTGACCCCCATAAAACACATCCTGAACATGCTGATATGTAGCATCAGCATCTTTTTGACTTACACAACCCTGAAACCACACCATTCTCTTTTGTTTGTTGTTGACATGCCACTCAGTTTTTTTTTGTGTGTTTGTGCTCATGTGCACCATTTGTTTATATTTTCTCACCAACCCGCCCTCTCGCTGTACACTGGCTGTCACCACCTCAGAGTCCCTACAGCACCTGCCACTCTGTCTAAAACAGGAAATGTCCCCAGAAGTGACCAGCACAAGCCCGTCCCCAAACCTGGCAGCCTCCAACCTGGCATTCGTGGAGCTGCAGAAACCTGTTTCTGTCAGCAGCAGCAGCTGCAGCTCCAGCCATTTCCCCAATGCATTCAACTCATTCTCCCATCATGCACCAGTGTATGGGCAGTTCACCAGTCACCAGTCTGTCATCTCAGGTAATGCAGAATACCATTTCATTCATATCCATGCTCAAATCAATGACCACAAGGAGTATTCCATGTAGACCTGCGATTTGTGATTGTTTTCTAGATTGATTAATCTGCCACTTATCTGATTAGCTTCTATGTTAGAAAGGTGGAAAGGTGGGCAGAGGGGGTATAAAGACAGAATTGTCTAAAAATTAAAAAACTTATTTTTTTTAACCAACACACCAGAACTTTAAAATATTAATTTTACTAGACAAATGACTTTACCAGTCTGTGTGTGTCTGTGTGTGTGTTTTCAGGACGTGACATGGTGAGCTCCACCCTGCCAGGTTACCCACCCCACATCCCCTCCCCTGCACAGACGGGCTACTCCTCCTCTGCCATCACCGGCATGGTAGCAGGTACGGAACTCTAACACTAAACAATGCGTTTCCAAGTCAAATTCAGAGTGAAGTCAAAATAAAAATCAAATGTAAATGAATAAATCATACAGGTAGAGAGAAGGAGGGATGAAGAAAGAAGGAGAATGAACAGAGAGAGACAGGAAAGAATACAACAGAGGCTTGTAGATTAACTTGGAGCCCGGCTGAGTTAATGAGTAGTGTAGTAGTGTGTATCTGTGCGTGGGTGCACATGGGCCCAGGGGGTACAGGGAACAGGCTGGGGTTCCGCCCTGCTGCCCACCACCCCCCGACCAGACACCTCTGACCACCCATCGCCATGGGAACCAGGGGGCCCGAGAGGGAGATGCAAGGGCGGGCGGAGGGGGTGTAAAGTCTGGGTATGAACGAAGAAGGGTTAGGCTTTGTAGTGTGTGTGTGTGTGTGTGTGTGTGTGTGTGTGTGTGTGTGTGTGTGTGATGTGCCTTTTTTATTTGAAGTCTGCCCTCCGAAGCGCGAAATGAGAGGGTCTGATTTATTATTTTTCTGGTGGGCTCGCTGTGAGGAAGCGTTGATACACAATTACTGAGTGAAGGGGGGGGTATAAGACAGGAGGAGGAGGTGGGGAGCACGGGGATTCATTCCAGCCAACATAATTACCAATTAGATATTGGAATGTTTAAAAAAGAGAGAGAAAGGAAAGAAGGAGGAGTGCCAGAAAGCAGGAAGTGAACGACAGCAGCAGGAGGAGGGGGAGGAGGGCATTTCAGAGGGCAGAGGCTGAGCGACGTGAGGGGCTGAGTACAGAGGAAAGAGGGTGTTGAGGGTTAGCTGCATGCACGCACCACTGGGCCGAGGCATTTTACCCTCAGCCATCCACCTGCACCACAGATTAATGGTTTACAGGCTACACTAACTGTTGGTGAATTATGAGCTAAGGCTGTGCAGATGCTGGCGCACACACACACACACACACACAAACACCACTGCTCTGTAGAGCTCTCGGCCATGACTTAGCCTTTGCTTCCAATAACAAATGTTTTCTTTTGTTGCTGAGTTTTATGTGCAAGATGTGAGTCTTCCTAAAGTTTTTATTCTTCTGTCTTGCAGCAGGTGCAGACTACACTGGTCAGTCCTACACCCATTCCCCCTACACCTCCTATAGTGAAGCATGGAGGTTCACCAACTCCAGCATACTGGGTAAGTAAGGATGCATTGAAAGCACTGAGAGAACGTGTGTGTGTTTGTGTGTGTGTGTGTGTGTGCAGTGCATTTTATGTTGTATTGTTGGCTGCTCACAATCTCATGCATCTAGCGCCCTATCCCTTAGTTTTGCAATATGTGACCTTCACAATAAAAGGCAAACTGTTGAGATGCTGAAATGCTTTTCAGCAGTGCCTGCATGAAGTCACTCCTGCTGACTTTATGATTAACAAACGTTTTGTGTTTATTAGGACGTAAATAAATGGCTTTCCAGGAAGTTGTGTAGAAATTCCCTCGGTCAAGTGTCAAGTAGGTTTGTCCTGTGGACACCATTAGCCAAATTACTAACTAGGATTTACTGGGATGCCCCATGCTCCACAACTATTTAAACGATCTGTTTCTAATCTATGTAACCAGACAACAGTATAACATCTGACATAGGTCACAAAAAGACTACTTAGTCGAGAGCCTTCACACATTAAGCTTAGATCTACTCTTATTTATTAACGAAAAAAGACCACAGAACCAAGAAGTCCCTCAAAATAAATTTTGCAACATCAGCTCCATTTTGTGTCTAATAATAATAACAGTAATAGGCAGAGAAAGTCTGATACACTAACGCCATCCTCCCTCTGTGTCTCCTCCCGCAGGTTCTCCCTATTACTACAGCTCGGCCTCCCGTACTGCTCCACCATCTGCAGCCGCCTACGACCACCTCTAGTCCCTGCTGAGTGGGCAGCCGCTGCACTGATGACCCAGCCTGTCACTACCAAGTCCTGGAGAACTTTACACCACCAACGCATGAAAGTCAAAACTGGACATGAACTTGAGACTCTCCTGACAAACCAGCCACACACATTTTTTTACATCCTCTCTGGGTGTAACACACCTTCTACTGCATTATTTATTTGTCAGTGTTGACACCAATTACCAGGGGTAACTCTGACTCATGCACGTTTACACATTGCTAACAATAAGCTCCTCACTGGGCCTGTTCGCAAAGACTCAACCTGATCATTTCAGTACATGGAGCTCCTTAATGCTGTTTTGGCCAAAGACTTTCTTTTTCGCACATCTGCAACTTGACTCCACTAATTCAGTGAGTAGGGATATGCAACTTCTTTATAATGACCTTTGTCCACCTTTGTTTACAACTATTATTGTTTTTTTTATTATTATTGTGAACGCCAGCCTATCATGACGCTTTTCTTAATCTGTGTCTGGTTCCAAATTCATTTTGTGATTTGGCTTCTCTGTAAATTCCAGCAAACATAGATTAAAGGGTGACACATTAAATCACAATTACAAAATGCAAATACAAAATGCCCACATATAAGCCCTCAAAGTCAATTAATGTATCTATTTAGCAATATGTACATAATGTAAATGATGAATTACTTATGGTGAAGTGATGCAACTTTACTCAGAGAATGACTGACGAGGGAGGGGGGGGTGATCTAGCTACTGAAACCAACAAGGCTTGAAACAGCATTTGTTTTGTTTCAAATGAATTTAGTTTGTTGTCATGCTGAAGTTCTGATGTTTGGTAAGAACTGTAACTATTTTTTCTTATACTGTTATTAATATTATTGCAGATGTAAATAATGAATTTCTAAAGAATTATTTTAATTAAAGCATGACCAATTTATTTCCGTTTTCACCGTGTCCTTTTAATTTTATATACATGCATTCATTCATTTATTATTATGATTATTATTATTATTATTATTATTATTATTATTATTATTATTATTATTATTATTATCATCATCATCATTATTGAGTAAGCCCACTGAGAAGTAGCCAGCTGCTTAACCTCTAATGGCTTTTTTTTGCAACTCTCAGCATTTTAAAGGACGAAATCAATGATCCTGAAAACACGCGCATCTGTTTAATTTCTCTTTTTATTTTCTGCATCATGTAGTTTTATTTGCAATTATTTCGTCCCTCTTCGCGGCTCCATTATTGCAGCGCGTTAACGAGGCCACGGTTCGGCGGTGCCGCGGCCCACCTGGTGCCACCGCGCGCCACGCAGCGCGTGAGGATGATGATGGAGAGGGAGGCCACGCGCTCCCTGAGCGAGACAGAGCTCGTGAAACCGGGTGTTTGGACAGACATTATAGGCTTTACATTGGTTTAAGATCGGCTTGTGTTTATTTTAGTCAAATATAATAAAGGGTCAGTTTTTAAATAATTCATACTATAAATTATTTTTTATAAAACATGGTTCAATATGATATGGTTTACATACAGTATATATACAATGTGTATATATACTGTATACACACACACACACACACACACACACACAGTATATATAGTAAACACTATACATATTATGCAGGTTATTTATTGACATGTTCGTACTTCATCAAATAAGCATTCTATAATTTAATGGCAAATTATCATCTGTCTAAAGATGATGTTTCAGTTTTGTTTGCTATTTGTTTTTGTTCAGGATTTTTTCCTGCACTTGACCCTGTTTCACTTTCAGCTCCGGGTTTGTTCTCGTTCATGGAGGCGGATGTTTGGTCTCATTAGACCACTGTAACCTCTGCAGTTATTTTCCATTCAGACGTCTGTGCAGTTCATGGCCTGATTCCTCCTTGAGGAAACTCTCAAATCTAATGACACAACTCTTGATTCAAACTTTATGAAGGTTTTTGCTTTTGAGACACTCACTTAAAGTCCTCGGGTCAGGTCAGTCATGGTGGCCTCCGTCTGCTGATGAAGACCAGCTCTGACATCTTTCTGTTTACAGGATGCTCTTCTCTTTCTCTCTGTCTTTCCAAGCCTTCCACCCTCCTCACATTTCAGCATTTTCCTGACTCACCTCGCACCCCCCCCCTCCCCTTTGTATCCCTCTCCTGCAGCCACACTACTGTACACACCAAGTACCACCCTGTAAACGTTAAACAATGGCTGCACTTCATCCCATTGTTGTCCAAGTGGCCTGGCCCACTCCAGACATCCCATCAACTGACTGGACACTCATTCTTTCCAGCTCCCTGTTCAGGCATGCAGAACACACACACACACATCCATATACATTAATACATACAGAGGAGCGTTTAAGTGGATGTGACTCACAGGGACGAGGCAGACCTTTTAACTGAAGCCAGTTTGAAATTCCTCAGCCAGCTGAGAGCCGGCCAGAGAAATAACGGCTGCAAACGTTAAACATTAACAGTCTCGCTGCCAAATGAGTAAAGAAGAAAACATTATACTGCAACAGCAGCAGAAATAACTCCTCTCTGTCTCTCTCTGGGCCTATTAGCAGGGAGGATTCGGGCCACAGTGCTTCTGGTAATGAGCCCGGCTGCACAATACAGGCACCGGGCCGGAACAGCTGAGGGCAGACAAAGCTGGCAGGATGAGACAACCGGGACTTACTACACTTAACACAGGGCCATACAGACAGAGTGTGTATGTGTGATGGAGAAACAGGGCAAGAATGTCTGCCTATGTGTGCTTGTGTGATATAGTAATGTGTGTGTGTAGAGGAGAAGGCATGTGTCCCATTACCATTATGGGGACAAACTCAAAGACAGAATGGGAGAAATTGCTGCCAAAAAGGCAGCAGAGGAGTGTGTGGCAGTGAGTGGGATGACGGGTCGGGGTTGTCCCGCACCACTCATCTGGAAAGTTCTCCACTTATCTCTGGGCGCGAGACACTGGCCAACCAATCTCGCTCTGCAAATTAGTATTATGCAGGCTGACAGAATGCGTCCGTCCAAATGAGGTGCAGGACACGGCGTTGTTTCAAAGCGTGAAAGGCAGCACTGCTGAGTGAGCCCGGCCCGGTTCAGGCTTTGTGTGGCACTCGAGATCTTTTTGCCAGAAACACATCGGTGGGTTTACAAACTGACACCTGAACCATAGCATGGTGAAATATTGTTATCAGAAACACTTTGTTTCATCATGGGTGTTACAACCCTTTGAATAAGCCACCTAGGGGCCACTGTTGTAACATATAGCTCCAACTTAAAAGGGGGGAGTGGGTGGGGGGCACAAGCTGCTTATTAACTTCTTAAGTGTATAAAGGAGGCTGGTTGAATATAAAACCAATTAAATTGAACGAAAAGGGAAGCAAATCACTTCAGAGTTTTCACAGCCAAAATAACAAACACAAATTCCCCATGCTAACTAGAAAATAAGAGTCAACTAAACCTGTAGACAAAAAGAAACGCACATTTACCTTTACCTAACCAAACAACAAACCAGCAGAAAACTTGAGAGAAACAAAACAGCAGAAAGCGCCCTACAAAGCTTTTCCCATAGATTTAACAACACAACTAAACAAACACAACCTCAGCTCAAATGCTAGGTAGGAAAGAAGGCACACCAATTCTGCCAGGCTGAAGTACTGGTTGACTAATGAAGAACGAGGAGCAGCTGGCAGGTCCTCCAAGTGAGATGGTTCATGGCACTCAGGTCAGTGGGGGTGGAGCATACCTGCAACACACTGACAAGACCGCTTTCAAAAAACATACCAGGATGTAACAATGGGTCAGAAAAAGGTTTCCGAGCACCTGAGTGAACCTCAAACGGCAACAGCTTCCTCAGATTTCAAGAGGCTTATCTCCTCCACCTTTAACCACGATGGAACAAATGTACCAGTCAAACAAAGTGGAGCAACAGAGGAGGCTTCTGTGCAGGAACAGAGGGACGGCAACACAGGTGCCCTGTGTCATACCGGCCTATTAAACAACACACAAGCCCTGAAGGCAGGAAGCCACTATCGACTGGGGGACATCAAGAAAAACACACCTTTCAAAGCACACACACATCGGCACTACACACACACACCAAGGTGGATAAAATCTACCAGGTATCAGGTACTGCCCTGAGGGAGAGGCCTGACCCGGGGAGGCCAGGGGGAGTCAAACACACACCTGACAAATAGCTCATTCAACATCTCGCACACATCTCGATTGTACCGGTTTGTCCCCGACCTGCACACGGCCGATTAAATATTACTCAGTAAATAAACAACCGATGTAAATATTCCGACATTTGGATTCGATGCCATGGTCCAAACCGATAAGATGGAGGAGATTAGCTCACAGACTTTTATGGCTCTGCCCTGTACGTCACGTTAACCAGCGCAGTGCCGATGCGGAGCGCGACCGTGTTTGTCCGCATCTTAAAAGCCGCTGAGCCTGTGCCTGAGGAGTGTTGTCAGAGGCAGGAGAGAATGTGGAAGAGAGGAGGGCAAAGAGAGGTCATGCTGTGAAAAGCCCTTAAGCAAGGCACTCGCCTTGACTCTCTCAAGCACAGGCCTTCTTCTTCTTCTTCTACAAAAGTCAGCATTTGTTAAAAAAAAGGAAGTTCTCGGGTGTGATGAAATCTAAAGAGTGATTTAGGTTTGAAGTGGGTCTGACTGGCACATAAGACGAAAATGTCTGGTTCTGAGAAAAGCTGCACTAATGGTTGCAGTCTGGGAGAAAGAAACGGGGCAGTGAAGATGTGTTTTTTTCTTTAGTGCCGCTCGTCTCTTTCAAAGCAAGAAAGGAAAACGACACCCTGATGTTTGGTTCTTTGCAGTTAGAAGTACAGGAGTGGGACAAGTGGACGCCAGACAAGAGCCGGACAGCACCAAGAGTGGAGTCAGTGTCGCGGGGAGAGAGACGGACGGAGTCTGTGTGAGAAAACAAAACCACTGAAAGGACCAGAGAGAGAGGCTTCAAGGGCCCTGGATGGAGAGAGCCACATAACAACAGCAGCGGTCGAGAACAATAGGCAGAGACAGAAGAAGAAAACAGTTTTTAATGTGCAGGGTTTGGACAAATCGAGTGTTTGTGCGGATAAGTAAAAGTAGCAAGTAGAGCATGCAGTGTATCAGCAGCAGATGGAGAATGTGCGTCCAGAGGAGAAGGGGGGGGGATCAAATGCTTAATGTTAGCATTTTACAGGGCAGTTTGTGTTTGTGGCTTATATCTAATGAGCATTTCAGCACCACTGAGGTTTGTTGAGCAATGTTCAAAGCAACATTGTGCGTAGGGGGAGGAGAAAGCAGCGGAATCAAAAGGGAGCAGAAGTGACCCTACGTGTCCAGGTCTTTTTTGGTGCCCATGCTGGACAAGCCCCTAATGATCACAACTTGAGCTCTTGCCTTTTTAATTACCCACCCAGGCCTGACCGAGTCGCACAAAGCTCAAGAATGGGATTCCTTGGGAAAGATGCCCCCTGAACCCAGACGCGAATGCAGCCCCTGCTGCTCCAGTCAGGCGTTATTGTTGTTGGAGAGGTGGAGAGAGGTGGCACTCCAAAACAAGGCCACCACCACTGCTGAAGTCACGCTCCACAGGCCATGTGAGAAGAGCTTCTGCCAGGAGCTCGTCAGTGACGCCAGCGTCAAACAGGCAGCATAGAATTTTAAATTTATTAAACGTTTCATTTTGATATGAAAAAAGAGAGAGAGACTAATGGCTGCCTCTCGCTGCAACGTTTCGTCACAGGCTCTGGAGCATGTAGGTTAGCCGAGGTGGCGTCATCTCTCAGAGTGTTGAGGTCGCCCCTCCCGCCCCACTGAAGGTGCCGCGATGGCCCCGGGCCCCTGTCACTCATACGGCCCATCAGTCACCCTCATCTGCAGAATCTGACTTTATCTTAATGAGCCTTTGTTATTCCTGTGAATGAATGGAGACTACTTCCATTCAGAGGACAAGATGAGCATTACATCCACAGATAGTCAGATAGTCAGATAGTGAGAGGCGGATGTCTGTCAGCACAGGTGGAAGACATTTTGAAGAAATCATCAAGGAGCTTCAGCACTAATGAAAAGTCTCTTCATCCAGCACTTTGATCCAGTTCACACACACACACACACACACACACATTGTGTGTCCCTCTCGCTACTATTGTCTGTGCTCTTCATTGCGTTTCTTATTGTCACATCACATTCCAGTGTAAGGAGAGTGTGTGTGTGTGTGTGTGTGTGTGTGTGTGTGTGTGTGTGTGTGTGTGTGTTGGGGTGGGGGGATAGTCCAGATATGCTGCTCTCTCATTGTCGAACGCCGCAGGTCGACCACTGCTCAACATGCCAAGCACAAAGAGAACAAACTGGGGCCCGTGCCACTGAGAGTGATCTCTCTCTCTCTCTCTCTCTCTCTCTCTCTCTCTCTCTCTCTCTCTCTCTCTCTCTCATACACACACACACACCCACACAATTGTCTGTCTAATATTGTGAAGATGTTTTGGTTTTCTACCAGTTTACAAGTTGTGCTGTACCTCATTTGTTCAAGGACATTTTTTACAACAATGTCTTTTTTCAATAATATTTAAGATTATCAGTCATATTATATCATATGTCACAAACTGTACATAAAGCAATGTAACAATTTGGTGTCCAAATAAAAGAAACTGGATAAGAGCATATAAATATACTTTTGATCACACTGGCCACTATAAAGTTCAATAATCAAACTAAGAGGGGAAAAGAACACCAGTAACCGATAGCTCAGTAAATAAACCCAGTGGTCTTCAGAAGTCTCACAGGCTCATCTTTACTGCATCATGAACATTTTAATTTTCCATACAGAAAAAAAATAGGCTCATTAATGAAACAATCCTTCATATGGGCAAAATACGTAACAGCAAAGACAATGTCAACAAAGGGTTTATGCTCAATGTCAAAATATAAAAAACAAAAACAAAAGTGCAATAAGGTTTCGTTAAAACATAGTTCTGACAGCACATCCTGTCCCTGTATACTCACACAGAGATGTCCTGTAATACAGCACCCTCTTGTGGTCTACATGGCACAGCTGCTGCCCAAAGTATGACATTTCACTCTCTCTCTTTTAAAAATGAATACAGACCAAAATCATACGTGAAAAAAGAAAAGTAAATAAATTAGGAGCAGGTATTTTGAGTAAAAAAAAAAAAAAACGCAAAATGTGACAGAGATCAAGAGTGAGAGACTCCCTGAGGTTTATTTTTGAAAAAGTGCACAAGATTAAAAAAAAATCAAAAAATAAACAAAGCAACTTGCTCAGACATATTTTACATTTAACATCTGTGTTTCACTGCGTCTGAGTGCCGAGCTTCCACAAACTAAAAAAAGTTATGTTAGCTCACAGCAACCAAATACAACTTTTCAAAAGGCCATGAAGCCATGGTACCATCTCTGAATGCAACAGCGTTCAGGCCTCTTTGTTCCATCGGGGGATGATAGTCCTGCGATAAGTCCGTCTTTCAGAGATATTGCGTCTGACTTTGACCACAGCTGGGGGCGCGACCTCCAGCTCGAGAGAAGGGCTGGAGTAGGACTTTTTCAGCCCACCTTCCTCCTGCTCTTCCTCCCCCACAACATCTGAACACGTGGCTTTATCAAACAGCTTCAGCCCTGCACTGCTCAGCACATTGTTTCCTGTCTTCTCCATCCCCCTCCAGGCCTCCATCACCTGGATGTAGAACTTATAGCGACAGATCTGCAAACACAAGAGACGCCAGGGTCAATTGTGGGTTTTTTTTGACACCAATATACTGTACACTCACAACACCTCCTTCACCTCATACTGCAGGTACTCAGCCCTGACGCGATGCTCCTCCAGCTCCTTGGTTCTGGATTTTCTGCCCTCCGGAGGGTTTTCCTGCAGCTGCAACAGGTCCGCCTTAAAGGACTCTAACATTCCTGTATGAGCCTGCAGCTGATGCTCCTGCACAGATACAAGCACAAAGGGAACAGATTAAAGGTTGCATACAAATACCTGACAAAAGAAGTTTTGCTAAGAAACAAATGGTTAGAAATTATTATCAAGGATGGAATTCTCTCAGATGCCATACGTACATATTCACTGCTAAAAAGCATATTCACATTCACAAGAACGGTTTGGAACATGTGTAAAATGACTTGTGATGATAAGGGCTGGGTGTGATAAGGAAACAGCGTGTGCACCAGAGTGTGAGTGGACAGTGAGGCAGGGAGGATTGGCCTGAAGAACTTCCTCTGGGAGCCGACGGCAGCAGGGAACGGAGGCGACGAGTGAAGCGCCGAAACCAGGTTGAGGCGGCTGATCCATGAGTTCATCTCAACTTTGGATCTGAGTACAAAACAAAGCGCCCGGTTGACAGTGACACTGACTCTTTGGAGTGCACACATACAGTGTACATATAGTGTACATACGGATTCCAGCTGTACTGTGACTTACGATGCCTGAAAAAGGAAAACTCTCCAATCAGCTGTCTGCAAACGGAAGACATGCGGCTTCTTGGTGTAATCGCTTGCCTGCTCGGCCAGAGAGTGGTGCACACTCACCACCTCCTCATTCGTCTGAGGCTCCCTCCTGTAGTCATCCTTCCACACGCAAACAAATATATAGCAGGAGTTGAAAAGTATTTCTGATGCATACAAAAGTACACACACAAATGATTTTCTCACAACGATACATGGAGCTGAGTTGCTGACCTTCTGCAGGTAAAGAACCATTCCCTTCAAGACTCCATAGAAGGTCTTCCAGCCTCTTTTCCCCCACGGAGCTGCAACACAGAAATATTCAGCAGGGACATAATAGCGTGTCTAAGCTTCCCAAAATAAAAGACACAGCTTAGCGAAGGAATGTTCCTCAACTTAACATTAACACATAGTTGAAGCAAAGAGTAGCTGTGTCTTTTAATTAATGATGATTAAATAACTAAACTTTATAAATAAATAAATATATTTGAGTCCAATATGTAAAACCTGTCTCTGAACTATATGATACGAACAATTTTCTTCATATAAACACTATTCCAGGCACCGTCAGACATCATAAATACCCACAACATGATGCTGCTTTAATGACCTCAACAAACACAACAATCCACTTTACCTTATTCACAGATGACCAATTTAACCTTCACATACTTTAAAACCAAAAGAGCCGGACTCACTGCGCTTGCCATCGACGTCTGCGTGGATCTTCCTCTGGAGGAATCCCTCTTTGACCACTGCAGCCTTCTTGTCATGGGGAACAACCAGGAAGGGGTTTGCCTTTGAACGGAGCTGTGTATCATCTCCTGCATCTTCTTCCAGCAACACAGAGCTCTTCAACTCTTCCACGTCACTTCAACACACAGTGAAACAACATAACATACAAGATTAGATATGCAATACCGCAAAGTGAGAATCACTGATTATTATTTAAAAAGAAAACCTGCACACTTACAGAGCCCACTCCAACGGCTCATTCTTAATGGAATTATAAAGACCCTAAAATGTAAAAAAAATAAAGATGGAGAAGTAAAGATTAAATAACAATGAATCTACCGGGATTTGACCGAGCTTGGTTAAAATGTGTTTTTTTTTTTAACATTTCAGTAGAACAAGACGTTACCTTCAGGAGATCTTTGCTAAAGTTTTCCCCTTCATTCATCCCGTCCAGGTTGGACACAAACTTAGAGGAGGACATGGATTTTCCTACATGCTGTCAACACACATAGAAAATGATCTCTGATTTCTCAGACACTGCTGTGATCATCAAAGGGTAAGTAGTATAGCGATGGATGGATGGATGGATGGATGGAACATTTTGATTTAGGGCATTATTGTCTCACCTGTCCATGCAAGTCAGTGTTTAAAAGCATCAATGCACACGTCAGAGCCAAAACAGCCCCTGAGGATATAAAAAAAAAGACAGTGACACATGCATCTGTCATGTGCGTGCACACTGCCGCCTCCCTGAGCGTGAATGAAACATTTTAAAAGAGGAAAAAATGATTCAGGCTTACCTGAGGAGGAGAAATTGGGGTTGCACTGATGGAAGCGGCAGGCGAAATGCTGCAGCACGCGCTCCCTCTCCTGGCTCTCCCCTATCACTACCACAACTTTCAGAAACGATCTGACTCAAAAAATGAGGGGAAAAAAGGGTTGCAGGGTGTTTTAGGATGCTGAGTTTTGTACGAGATGTGACAGCATGTAAGCACTAACTCCATAATTCTCACCTCAGGGCATGATCCAGAGTTTCCCCTGTGAAGTCAAAGAACTTGAGGTATTCTTCTCCCACAGCGTGACTGAAGTCATTACTAAACAGATTTAAGAGAAAAATAATCCATCTGTGTTACCATGGCAACATGATAGTGACAATGTCTTAACCGTAACTGGATACAAAGCAGAACAATTTAGCATGGACAAAAACAATGATGTTGACGAGAGAGGCGGAGTAGAATCAAATAAAATATGTGTACAATGTCAGTAATGCAGTTGATTGGTATAGTTAATTAAGACACTCAGCAACTGGGAATGCGCAGGTGTTATTTACCTCAGCACGACTAGTGAGAATGAAAGATAACAACACACACTGAGAAACACGGAATCAATAAGGAAGTGTTATGTGGAATAAATTTACAAAGACAGATTTTAAACACGTACTCTTTATCCAAGTGCTTCACCACGTCTACTCGTTGGATCCCGTCCAAATGAAACAGCTGTTCAGCAAGGCGGCGGGCCATCTCTCTGTCCACCGCGCCACCATTCACCTGAGGCGTGGCTGTCTC
Source organism: Trinectes maculatus (assembly GCA_016785345.1). Lineage (NCBI taxonomy): Eukaryota > Metazoa > Chordata > Actinopteri > Pleuronectiformes > Achiridae > Trinectes > Trinectes maculatus. The sequence continues at coordinate 57,941 of JAFBJQ010000420.1, forward strand.
AAGGTGCTTGGGCTGCTCTCCGTTTGCCACGTCTCCATCCTCTGCACATCTTAATCCTTCATCCTGATGTAACGGCTGATCCTGCGCGTCCACCTGCTTTAAGCCGGCCCCCGCCGTCTGCTGCGTGACCTCAGTATCAGCAGGCAGCTGCTTGGTTACCTCTGACTCATCTGAGAGTGTTGGCTGGGATGAGTCGGCGTCTTGCAGCTGAGACTCATTCTGCTCAGTCGTCTCTGTCTGCTGTCGCAGCTCTGCAGCTATAGGCTCTTCAGCTTGTTCTGGCTGATCAGACTCCTGGGTTGACTGTTCTGTCAGCTCCATGTCTGGTGACTCTCGCTGATGCTGCAGCTGGTCAGAGTCCTCACGGCGTTCCTCCTCCATCTGATGTGACCCCTCAGGATCTTTGGTCATATCCAGCTGCTCACGCTCAGGTTGTTCCGGCTGTGGTGACACATCTCTCCCTTGTGTCGTTGTCTGCTCAAAATCCTGATTTTCGTCCGCTTCTGACATCTCTCCTACATTTTCTACACCTTCTGCATTTTCGGCCACCGGCATTGATGTTTCTTCATCATTGCCCACAGCCTGTTCAGGTTCCAAGTCATGATCTACATCTTGGCACATTTCTGGCTCTTCAGTCCGACCTGTGGGACCTTCCTGTGTCTCCGTGTCCTCTTCAGTCGCCGAGCACTGATCTTCCTCCTGCAGCTTCTCAGAGTTCAGGTTTATTCCAGTATCATCAGTTTGTAGTGCCTCTGCAGAAACCTCTCTGCAAAGTGTGGAAAAAAATATGCAATGTAGTCAATGTTATGTCAGAACATGATACTGTGACTCAACATAATGAAAGGGATTTACTTTAAGTGCACACTTCCTGTTCCCCTTTCCAAAATACTCACACTTCCCTTGGACAACTGACAGCTTCTGCCTCTTCACTGTCTCCAGGACAAACGTTTGTCGCAATCCTCTTCTCTTCTTCTTCTTCACCTCTCTCCTCCTCCTCTTCTTCAATCTCTACACCATTTGTTGAGGCTTGCAGATCCTCTGAGTCTTTCCATCCAGTCAGCAGAACGCCAGGCTCCTCCTGTTCCTCATCTAGTTCTGAACCTACCAGACCGTCCTCTTCATCTGAGTGAGACGAGTCTTCAGCCTCGTCGCTGCTATTAATTAGATCCACAGTTTCAACAGGAGCTGAAGATACCAAGGGTTCGTCCTTCTCTCCCAAGTCTGCTATAAGTGGAATTTCTGTAAGATTTTTCAGAGACAGGTAACAATACGGTTTTGTTGTAAATATACTTTTCTTGTAAACAAAACGCCCAATATACTAGAACTATTTCAAGAAACCAGTACCATGAGTGTATATTCTTTGTGTAATACGTACCAATAATACTGTCTCCCAGCTCATGAGGTGAATCTTCCCTTTCCTCTGTTGTTGGCTCTTGCACATCTGCAGCATCACATGGCTGGAAATTGCAAAAGAGGCAGTCGATCATGAGCACGAGTTGCGCGTGAGAATGTTTTTCATAGCCACTGGGTTAGAGCTTATTTTAATCATTATATAAAAACAACAGAGAAAGGAAGTCCTGACCTAATTAATATTTTGATCAACGCTTACAAATCTATACTAAACCGGAAATTGATTACCCGAATCTACTCTAGTTTACAATCATTGCATGGCTCTTCCACTCTGTATAGCAAATCCAACTTGGGAAAAAGGAGCACAAATAACGAATGTATGTAAGACCCAAATGAGCCCTTCCAGCTCTGGTCATTGGAGGGAATTTTCATGGAAGAACACAATTCGATTTTTTTATCACTCCGAAAATTAAACAGTTACAGACAGGTCAGCCAGGCTCTGGAAGATGTTGGAGAGAATGTGGAAATGATCAGCTGGACTGTCCAGCAATACGATCCTACTGGAGGGATATAGTGGAGGAGATTAAATCCATAGCAGGCTTTGAGATTAAACATGACTTTTGTCCCCACAACAATCACTGTCCCTGATAAGTATCTGATTAAAATACTATTAGCAGCCAGTAAAAAGGCAATTACAAGAAGATGGCTATCAAAAGAGTCTCCATCAAAAGAGGAGTGGATTACGATCGTGAAGCAAATACATGACATGAAAAAAATGACAGTATGGACAAATTTACTACATACTGGAAGAAATGCACAGCTCATCAAGAATTATATGTTTAACTGCATCTTATTTTATCCTATTCTGACGGTATTTATTTGAGTAAAATGCCATCCTGTAATTGTTTTCAAACCTACCTGCCTCTACCTCCTGGCCTTATGATGTATTAGCATGACTCATTTCCTTCAGTGTGAATACATCTCTGTGTGTACCATCTGTGCCTTTTTCTTTTTCTTTTCCCTTTTTGTTCATCTTTTTTGTTTTTTTTATCATGCATTTTGTGAAAATTAAAAATTGACAAAAATAAAGTAAACATATAAAAAAAGAAATTAATAGCCCCTTCATGAGTAGTTACACTCTGAGCCTCATCATGATGTTTGCTCTATTCCTCCCGCGTCTGCTCGGCCCATTTCACTAACTCAAATAAGTGCATTTAAAGACATACAGATCGGGGTAGTGAGAGAAAAGGCAAAACTACGCTCAGTGAAAGGTCTACGATACAGGAAACTGTATCTGAGGTTGTGTACATATATGAAAATGAACAAAAATCTTAATAATGACAGCAGGGCAACAATAAATATCTTTACAGTATCTCTGTATATACAGTACATACCTCAGAGACTTGTCCTGTCCACTCTAGATTTAAGTTCAGTAGCCGTGAATCAACCCCATCCTGTTCCTCTCTCTCCTCCTCAGGCTCGGAATAGTCCTCCTCAGGTTGGTGAAGTAATGGGGAGGTGGTGTCCACACTCGTCACACCGTCAGAGTCCAGCTCACTGGCCAAGCTCCTGTCAGTCACGTGCGCGGGATTCCCCGTAAAGTCACCAGGCACGTCCCACTGTACTGTGGCAAAAGAGAACGGAGGACTGGCACAGGCCATGGGACGCACCGACCATATCGTCGGCTCCCACGGTTCTGCCTCATCAGGAGTCTCTTGTCTTGTCTTTGGGGACAGATGGAGTTTATCAGTTCCATGTGCCTCCTCTATCTCCACCTCTCTCTCGCCCAAAACAATGGCGTCTTGTTCTCCATTGATGTACTGGTGGTCCACGGAGGTCTGTGAGTCTTGTTGGGGCTGCTGAAGGACTGAAACTGTACTATCTACCAGAGAGGAGCACAAGATTTCCTCCTCCATTAGCAGCGCTCTCGGTCAATCTGTTTGTTTTTGTTTTTTGAGGTTGGTGAAAGATGGAGCTGTAAGTCTTGCTTTACTTCAAAGCGTCTTCCTCTTCCACACAAGGTCCATTTGGGCGTTCATTTTCTGAGGCGATATGTGAATGTGAACTTCTGAGGCAAGTTACAACTTCCGGCGCTGCCCTTCACAGATCTGCGAAAAAGAGAAAGAACCTTTCACTGCTTCAAGTATCTTTAAATATCTTTAACCACACGAGTGGTTAAAGATATTTTTAAAAACCATAATGCCATGCTTCGCCTTCACAGTAGCTGCAGATTCTGTCATTCGTCTGTGAGCAAACTACTAAGGACAAGATTTAAAATTAAACATATCTTCCACACAATTAAACATATATTCCACACACTCACCATGTAATCCAGATTTTTTTTTTAATCCCATCATGATCATTTATCAAAAACCTATCTGCACATGTACGGCGCAACACACATAAAGTGAAATGTCACAAAGCTCGTTTTGCACTTCCTGACCACAGATGAAGAAAATCACCCAAGTGAGTGAGTGAGAGAGCAAAAGAGAAAAGAGGCCGGGCGACAGAGGCGCATGTGTGTGGGTTCAGAGGAGAGGCTGAGGGTGGGGCTGGGGGGATGTTTTGGGTGAGCAGTTTAACAGTCTCTGTTGTGTGTTTATCATTTTATCACTGTGCGGCACTGCGACCCCGACTGATGGATAACGCCGTGTTGAACTACAGTCTAAACATGTGTTTTGATACCACACACTGAGGACATCTCTTCTTACAGCACCAAGGCCTAACAAGTCAACATTAAATACATCCGTTTTTATATTTCATTCTGCTCCACCATCTTTATTCTTCATTATTCGACTCGCGTCATGCAACCAACATCCGGGACAGACTTTAACCACATTTCCTGTGTGGGTGCTTACTTAGTTCCTGTCAGGGTGCAAGAAGTGCTACAGCATATGTACAAGAGTTGAGGAGGATAAAGCAAAGAGGCTCGTCTGTAAACGAGTCTCACTGTGGCGAAAACTGAAGTAGAGGGGAGATGTTGAAACATTGCAGCTAACAAAATGTTTATTATTGTTTACTTAATGTTTTCCAGTAAAAAACAATATATGAATAAAGTTAAAATACTTTTGGGGTAATCTAATACTACAATACAGTACTGATGATAATCCTTTGCTGGAGTGTTTTACATTACAACACAGATAACCCACTGTGTGTGACAGTATCTTTGGCAGCGTTGTTGATAATGACAACTGTACCACACTCGCAAAAACGTATGTGGATATTTTGTCAGTCTAAGGTAAAGCAACAATAAATAATGGAACTTTCAGGGCAAACCAGATGGAGCTCAGTTTGCCTGAAGGACAATGAAAAGAGGAACAGAGACAATTTGGGTAAAGTGAAAGTTTTGAAATGTCTTAATATGTATGTGCAATCACAAATTCATTTCTACAGAGCATTAGCATCGCAACAAGTGAGAAAGGCACAAGCACACGCTTAAGCATTAGGACATTTTCAACCCTCAAAGACTTGGAAAAAGCCTCATTAGGAGGACTCTTCATTGCAAAGCATGACTTACCCCCTCCAGACTCTCTACGGCAGCATCATATGATCAGCCAGCTCATGAGGCTCCAAGTCAGGTCTTGTGAAAGAAAAAGACACTGTGTTTAATGCCCCTGTCAGAGAGCTGTGCCTTCACAGTAACATTCACCCACACTCACACACATGCATACAAATACGCCTCAGCTGATTCCGTCTGAACCTGCTTCGCAACACAAAGCGGCCACACATCTGCTCTTCAAAGGCGGCCTCTTGCTCTGTGGCGTTGCACATAGATGCATGCAAGTCACAAGTCCCAGTCTGGACCAAGTCCTGCCCCTGTGTCTTCATTCTTCCTGTCCATTATGGAGGATCCACGGCCACACTTCTTCTTCTTCCGTCCTCGTAGGTTGTCAACAAGTATGGTTGTGGGGGGGAGGGGGAGATCTCAGAAGAGTGTAAGCAGGAGAAAGCTGAAGAGCGACGACAAATAGGAAGAAAGGTTTTTTGTGATTGGCAGATGACTCAAGAGCTCAGACACCTGAAATGCCTCAGCCCACACCCACTGGCCTGAGGGTATGCAGGCGCACATACATACAGGTGAGGGGAGTGTCTCACTGTCATTCCTGCAAATGACATCAGGAACAATGTGGTAAAACCAGAAGGAGTCCAGATTCAAGGTGCACCCATCATTACCTGTGGCTGCTTCTGTTGCCCTGCTGTGGACCAACAGGTCTGCTCATCGCTGGTTTCATACCCGCCAACCTGTCTCCCACAGTGCTGAGTCAGCACATATACATATATATACATATATATACATATACATATACATATATAT
>JAFBJQ010000420.1:63632-78632 GCA_016785345.1 Trinectes maculatus
ACACACACACACACACACACACACACACACACACACACACACACACACATATCCATATAAATAATAGGATAATACAAAGAAACACTAGTATTCAAATGTTAAAATTTGTTTGCACAACAATGCAACAATATTCACGTGACTGGCATCAGTGATTTTGCATTTAGTTTTGAAATTCAAACACTATTTTTTTCACTGTTGTGATTTGAGTTAACAATAACACCACAATAACGAATGCAGGACTCCCCCCGGCTAAACTAGCGGCTACACTCCCCGCCGCCGGGGGGCGCTGCGGACCTGAGCGGCGTCAGGGCAACAAGAGCAGTTTCTCTCCGTCCCTCTCCAGCGTCTGCCCCGCTTTCTTTGTTCCGGACACGGCTGCATTACGGCCGCGCACACCTACCTGTGTATGTGTGTGTTAGTGTTTTCATGGTCCGTACACTTTGAGGCGTACTGAGTTGTCCGCATCGGCCGCTCGGTCCAACATGGCCAAGTCCAGTGAGCTGAAAACCTTCCTGGAGTCGTCTCTGAATGAGATCTTCAGAGCCACAGTGAGCGACATCCTGGCCTCGGTGGACCGGACCCTGTCCGAGTATCAGGGCGCGATACAGAGGGTCGAGTCCGAAAACGAGGGCCTGAAGCGGCTGCTGCTTGCGCACAGGAGCGGGGAGTGTGGTGGAGGTGGAGGTGAGGCTGACCGGCACAGAGCTACAAGCTACCTCCTTCCCCTGGCCTCGTGTTATGGCTTGTCCCACACCGGAAGCAAACATGCACGTGCATGGACATAAATAAAAGGCAGCAGTGCCACTGTAAACAAACAGCATAAACAGTGTGGCAGTCAGGTTTTCAATACGGGGCATTGCACATGTTTGTTTGTTTTTAATTTTGTGTTGTTGTTGGACGTCCAGTAGATTAATATGGTGATTTAAACAAAAAATCAACTGGGATCTTTTTGAGTTAATCGGTTAATCGTAATCACCAGATAGTTGCTGGTTTACGGTTAGAAAATGATGATTTTAAGGACATGTCACAATGATGCGTGGGGAATTGTATAAGCCATACATATGTAAAAATCGATAAAATAAAACAGTTTGTCTGATGGCCCTAAAAAGGACATGAATTTAATGCTTACATTGATTTGTATCTGCTGGATGTATCAATCAGTTATTGACTATAGTGTTTTTTTTCTGTTATTTTATTTTCTCAGATGTACATAAACAGGATGGCATAGAAAATTCCTCAGAATGGAACACCTGTCAGATCAGCTCCACCCAGGGCATGTTCCAGATGTCCATATGCAGCAGTGACAAGAAGAGATGCAGGAGGAAGCATAAAGATAAGATGAGGGATGACATAACGTCTGCCTCCTTCATTCAGCAGTCAGATCACATGGTAGAACAACCACCTGTCACCACATCAGAGTTTAGTATGTCCACAGAGAAAACCATGACATCCATAAAAGCAGAGGCTGTCCCAGAAGAAAACAGTGCGATCGACTTCTCCCAGCCTTTATCCCACCTCAATCTGTCAGCGGAGACAGTAAAGCAGGAGAGCACTGATGTCAGTTGTGACAATCAAGATGCATATGCACCTCTGCTGCCATCTTCAGGCTCTGACTCCAGGGGCATTGACACGGAGGTTAAAGTCACCATTGTTTCTGACAGCTCCATGCAGGATGGACAGCTGATTAAGATGGAGGAAGAGGAGCCGAATGAGGTGTTGAAGTTTGGTGGTGATGACCCTAGGCAGGAGATGAAGCATGTGTTGAGATGCAATCCTGACTCGCACAGAGATCTCGAGGAAGTGAGCAGACAGGTGGTGGGGCCAGAAGTTGAGACACATGAGGACAACGATTCCCCAGCTGTTCCTGTCGATGAGTTGTTAAAGAGTTGTGACAACTTCTTGCGCTGTCCCAGCTGTCCCAAAACATTTAGTCGAGCCGCCTCGCTCCACATCCACAGACAGACTCATAGCGGCGAGAAGGTCCACAGCTGCAGCTACTGTGGTAAGTACTTTAGCCGGGCTGATCTCCTTAAATCCCACAAGCGCACCCACACGGGAGAAAGACCCTATAGCTGCAACATCTGCAGTAAAACCTACGCCCACTCCAGTCAGCTCACAATACACAAACGCTTACACACTGGAGAGAAACCATATTGCTGCTCGCACTGTGGGAAGCACTTCAATGAGCGCAACCGACTCAAAGTCCATTTGCGGACACACACCGGGGAGAGGCCTTACAGCTGCCAAGAGTGTGGCAAAGCATTCCGCAATGCAGGAAACCTGCGTATACACGAGAGGATCCACACCGGCGAGAAGCCGTACTGCTGCGCTCATTGTGGGAAAAAGTTCAGCGCCTTGGGTGATCTCAAAATACATTACAGGATCCACACTGGAGAAAGGCCCTACAGCTGTCATCTGTGTAAGAAGACGTTCAGCCAGACAGGCCACCTTACAATACACATGCGGGTGCACACAGGAGAGAGACCATATAGCTGCAATGAGTGCGGTAAGACGTTCACGGTGGCCAGCAGCCTCAGGCTGCACCAGAAGACTCACACAGGAGAGAAGGACTACAGCTGCTTATACTGCAGCAAGAGCTTCAGCAGGCCAGGGCACCTGAGGAGACATGAGTTAGTTCACACCAAAGAGAGGGTCTTCCTCTGCAGCCAGTGTGGAAAAACCTACACGGACCAGTCCTCCCTCAGAAAGCATCTTAAGATGCACGCGGCCAAGGAGCTGATGGCACAAAGCGAAACAAACCCGGTCTGACCTTCAGCCTCTGAGACCCTTTCAGATACTGACAGAAATAATAGTCATAGTTGAATAATATAAAAGCTAAGGTTCAACAGGGCATGCTGGTCTACTGTCCGTCTGAACACATTGGTGTAGTAAATTACAGTAAACATATGAACACTGTTTTTTCACTATGATAAAGTTGCTGCTGTGATAACTTTACAGATTTGTGAAATCCTGCCAGTGTATTACAAACTGTTGTGCAGTGGTGATAGTCAGCTTGGACCTCCTGTGTAATATATTTGATTGTCTCACTGGTAGCTGTAACACTACACCCCCACTAATACAGCCCAATGTGCTGTATCAACACAGGACTGAATATTTAGCTATAAGACACAAAACACTACCTTGAATTAACTTTAAAAAACTTGTTGTGTGTTACCAAAGTGCTGGTAGTTGTATTTGTCTATAAAACGCTTAATAGGAAAAGAACATTGGTTGATTGCATTGTCTGTTAAATTGGGAAACTGTTCATCTACCTTGCTGAAATGTTGCCACTGGGTTGAGTAAACACTGTTTTAGTAGATACTTCTACACACAATAATATACTTGTTAGCCACAGAGTTAGAAATGTGTACTGTGCAATAATTTATGGATACATTAATTACAGTGCTGTATGTAGCTTTAACTATACAGTCAAGTATTGTTACTGAAAATATAGAATTTTGATTGAGCTTTTCAGTCTTGACATTAAAAAAAGAAATATATATATTTCTAGTTATTCTAGTTAATTGGCTTTAAGGTTAACAATTACAATAATACCAGGATATATGCAGGAGTAAAACTTTCATGTTTATGATCATAAAGGAAATTATGTATTAATATATAACTTGTTTATATATCTTCATATCAATGTACAGTATTAGACAGTGTGATTTACTTTCATGTGTCCAAATTAAAGAGAAATGTTAACCAAAAACTGTCTTGACTCTTTACACTAAACAGAGCTGGATTTATTACATTGATAATATTACATTAAAGGGTTATGTGGTAAATAGTTAAAAACTGCATACACATCCACAGGTGTCTACGTATAATGCATTGTCTTAGCCTTAACTGCGTGAGGCAAGTAAGGAAAAACTAAGCCTGCTCATACGTATATATATGTTATCCTTATATATACACAGATGAAACTTAATGGCCATACACTGACATTGGCATAATTTAATTCTGTTAATTTAAAAAAAGCAACCTAAGCACATTATAGTTGAGAGACATGTTGTCATATTGCAACGCATTAGCAGTACATTCATTGACTACTTTGCAACGCAACAGAGCGTATTATAGGTTTGCCGATTGGATATGGGTAGAACTGGTGTTGCAACAGTTGAGACTCTGTGGCATCTTTTCCTTGGAGAGGTAGAGCATTGGCTGAATTGTGCTACTGAAGTCCATCAAGCCGAAGGCGACATAGTGGATATAACAGCGAAACACATCAGGAGAGAAGTACTCCTGGAAGGGGAACAGTGCCACAGGTGGGAAATAGTTGAACACTATGATGGCCAGGATGATGAGCACCATTTTAAAGGCTCTCTTCTTCACTGGGTGCATCTCGTCTCTGCCGGGCCCAGACTGCCGCAGCGCCCACAGAATGGCAATGTTGCAGAAGACCATGAAAGCGAATGCTGTGAGGATCATCGCTGTGAAGACCTTCTCAAAGTTGACTATGTTGCCTACGCATTTAGCAGCAGCGTAGGCCAGAATGATCAGCCAGACCACTATGGTCAGGACTGCTCTGTGCTGGCGGTCCTTGAGCTCAGTGAAGGTGATGGGGTGAAACACAGCTACATAGCGGTCCAGGCAGATGCAGGAAAGGAACAACGGTGAGGTGTCTTTAATGCCATAGAAGAACCGCAGGACGTACCAGGTGCTGCTGGTGGTGAGGAAGACTATGTTGGCCAGCTCCAGTGGAGGGATGAGACAGAAGAGCACGTCTAAGACCGCCAATTGAAGGATGAAGATATCTGAGGTGGACGAGTCGCCCTTATTTTTGTGGATGAGCCACAGCACCGTGAGGTTTGCCGGGATGCCCAGGAACATGTTAAGAAACTGCAGGCTGAGGTACCAAATGAGAACGGCGGGCATGTCTATGCATTGCTCATACACAGTCTTCTCTCCAGCGGAAGAGTTGAAGGATTTGTGAGAGATGAAGAGCACAGAGGAGTTGATGTAAAAAACCTCCATGATGGCCAGATTAAAGTGGGATCGTCAGAGGAACAGAGGTCTGTCAGAAAAACACATCAGGTTGTGCAGTTAGAAACAATAGCATGATACTACTTTGTAACAGGGTAAATCACATTGCTTCTCTTACAATAATACAATAAACCAGTAAAGCAACTCTGAAAACTATGAAACTATGAAACTAATTGCTGGGCTTTGGAAAGATTCATACAAGCCGCAATTATGCATTTTATGTACTGTATGTTGAAATGAGTTAATTTGCATAATTGTAAAACACAAGTACACCAGAAAAATAAAAATTATGTTGCATGACTTGCAAATGACTTCTTTTTTTAATTTGCTGTGGCAGTGACTCCAGACACGTGCCTCACAGAACAAAGCCTAAACAAGAGAATAGATTACAGTAACAATGTAACTGAGATTTTTGTTTAAAGGTAACAAAGAAACAAATTTTATATTTAACAGTGGATCAAAAAACAGAAAAGGGCAAACATTTTTATTATTTGAAAACCTGTAGCAATTTTAAAACAAAATCCAAAGTGTATTTCTTACCTTCACGTGGTACTTAGACTTATATTGAACTGTCAACGTGTCACGATCAAACTGACTCTGCAAACTCCTCCTGCCCCTTTAAAGGCCACAAAGAAATATTTGCAAATCTTTCCACCAGGTCACACTATCTCTATATTTAAGGGCAATATGTAAATGTTGTACACTGACTATAAATAGATCCTTGTCTCCTGCAGAACATATGTATTAATAAAGTCTGCGCTGCTGGAGTGCTGGCACATATAAGATCCTTAAGGAGGATTAAAGTATAAGCCTATACAGATGACATTTATGTAAAACTGCAGCTAATATGGCGAGTTATACTGTTTTAATGCAAAAGTGATGCTTACCTGTCCAAAGGGAAACTGCAGAACTTTCCTAATGTCACTGATGTTCACACTCGCCACCTAATCCTTATGTACATCTGTGCCAGTGCGACCCAACCATGAGCCTTCATCTTAAAATGAATGGAATATCATCTTTTGGAAAATGACCCAACACTTTAGGGATCCTGCTCTGGCTGATCATCCAATCACAGTGTTGAGACAAGGGCGTGGAAGCGGAGGATCTCCCCCTGGACGCTGGGAAGCATTGCTTGGCCCCTGTACATCCATCACACCTTTAAAAATAACACATAAAATAATCATTAATCTATAAAGAACATAGTCACTTGGATGGTGTGAAAGTGTCAAAGTGATTGTGGCGGTGAAAAGCATCCAGCAGTAGAACAATTGGTGTGAATAGATGATTGCACTGATTGGCAATGATGCAACAAACCAATGGTGCCTGACGGAAAAATCAGCAGTAAACAACTGATGCAACAGTCCAGAAAATCACTTCTGATTCAATTCAGTGTAACGATGAGTCATATGTTACATGAGGCTGACATGTTTCGTGGTTCGCTGTCTATCTGATTGTTTTCGCCAGATTCAATACACCTCACACTTTACAGCCTGTTACAGTATTTCCATCTCCACATCATCTGCTGCTTGTGACACATTAGTTTTAAGACAATGTGCACAGACTTCAACATTGAATAATGTTACTGTGTAATCCTCTGTGCAGATGCTACCATATGTCTGGCTGTGTGTTTGAACAGCTTGACGGACAGTCTGTTGAAACCCGACCAAGGTTTGTTTACCTTTGTGCATATGTCTCTCTGAACCCGTTTGTCTTGTTGCACTGCCTGACGCTCGAAGACTCACACAAATTTGCTAAATTCTATATCTGTGCAAAAACACAAACACTGCTGCGGCACAGCAACAGCATTTGTCCTAACGGGCCCATTTCAGACACCGTGTAGAGCCGATGTGTGGGTGTGATTTCACATTCCAAATATATTTGCAGAGAAGTATTACACACTTACTGTCTGACCACAACAGGCAAAAAGCTGCCGACTCATTGATTTTGAGAAAACAAGGCTGGATGAAAATGAATAATCTAATTCTTCTAAAGTATCTACACACAGGCAGAAGAGGGGAAAAAACAATTATCATTAATGTACAGATTGAGATTTTACAGGAAGTCACTTGCTACAATTGAAGGATTTTGTCTCTGTGTTTTGAAGATGGTGATGAAAAAGACTGCAAGAAATTGCAGAAGCACAATGGATACCGTTTGCGGGTATTTATTATTTTCTTAGATTTAATCAGAGTAAGTCAGGAAGAGTTTCACTCACACATAATGTAGTTTGAGCAGCAAGAAACGTACAATCAAACAGGTGGGAACCAAACAGCAACGGATAATAACTATGTTATGTGCAGACATCCCCGCAGAACCATACAGATCCATTATATAACTACACGTGTTTTCTTCTACCACCATCCACTGGCTAAATATCTCTCCTGTAAACTTGTGGATGACTTAATGTTTATTGTTTAGTCTAAAGTAAACAGGCGTAAGGCTGCACCTAATAAAAGGAGACGCCTAAGACACTTACAAGAATGTTTTTTTTAACATCTGTGCTAATAGTTAATCTTTAGGTTTCAAACTGAATCTCTTAAGAAGATAAATATCTTATAGATGAAAATATGACCCACGGAAAGAATCCACTGTAAAGACACCGAATGCAGAACTGATAGCTTATGTTTTGTTTCTGTCATGACATCTCCCACACATTCACCATCTACCGTGCTCCTCCACCTCGGCTCTTTACTATGTGCAACGTTCTCTCACCTTTTCCCGACGCAACACATTCCAGGTTTGTAAACTGTCCTCTCATCTCTTGTTTCATGCTAAGCTACCTAACAATTTAACATGCTATCATAAAACACAGTGACATCTGTTTCTCTGAGTTTAGAACTAAATACCAGGAAGCAAATGTCAGGTAAACATTATTCATTTACAATGAAGAAAGGGACTACTGGATAACTAGGGTATAGAAAACCTCATAATGACTGAGATCAAAAGGACCAACCCTCATAAGATTTAAACAGAAATGTACCGATAGGTCACAGCACGCAAACACAGCTTGGTTTTTTTATAGTAAGGTGTAAAATATGGCAGTATATTCCAACAAAAAAAACTCCCCCTATTTTCTGGTTCCTTTTTGGACTGCTATGCTGAACTTTATGTTTTTAAGAAAAACAATAGTCTTTAAGTAGTGGGATTTGAGATCTTCCAGATACTGCAAAAAAAGGAAGACATCTTATTTTTGTGACAGCGTGGCACTCTTCTCAGCCTGGTGAGCGCAGGGAGTGGAAAGGCAGCAAGTCAAGTCATTCGGGAGTGTTCATGTCTAGGTAGTGCATGGTTTCACTGAGGGTGCAGTGGTAACGTTTTGCGGTCAAGGATTTGGCAGGTCAAGGCTAAAGGTGCGTCGTTGCCAAGTGGTCAGAAAAGTGGGTAAAAAAAAACAGCCACCTTCAGTCTTTTATGGGTTTGCCCCAGAGCAGCGTAGATTTGTTGACTTTGTTGATATTGTGATGCATCCTTGACACCTGGTGAGGTTATGTTAGGAGGAGTGTTTTTGTTTTCAGATGAAGGTGGAGTCCATGGTGCTGGTGTCCTGTGCACTGCAGGCTCGAGCCTCAAAAAGCTGTTTTATTAAAGCAGACTTCTCCTGTTCCAGCTGGGCAATGCGCTCGCTCTTCTCTGTCACCTCCTTAATTAAAAAAAAAAAGGAAATTAAGTGAGTGTCACAAATACTCAAACAGGCTATAGTGATTTCTGTTTATGGAGAACCTGTGTGAGAAGTCGGTTCTGCTCCTTCAGCCTGTTGATGGCTTGTGGTGGAGCTGGGGCTGGGGGCTGGGAGTTTACTGGGAGCGCTGCAGTCTGAGCACCACTGGAAGAAAATGACTGCATGGAAACAAAGAGGAACTCATGGTAAATATAAAACAAACAACCAGATATCATGTTTAATGTCAGAGTACCAGAAGTTGTCCATGATGTGTCAAAATTTACATGTTTAACATAAACAATTTCCAATAAATTGTTTTGTTTATACAAGGATTTTCCAGAACGTAGATTTCATACACATTTAATGCATTAACATTTGAATATAACAAATTTTCCAGTTACAAAACGCATGACATTCTCCATTGACTTTTCCAATAATCAAACTATGAAATGACCCCAAAAATGTCAAATGTCATATGATAAAACAGAGAGAAATGGTTTAAAAAAGAGAGATGGTTTAAAAATTACGGTAGATTTATAGCAGTTCCGTTTAATTCTAAAAGACCCTGTGTACACTTACCATCCCAGTGCAGGAAATAAGGTCATTAAGGCAGTGGTTGACTTCTTGGAGTTTGGGGATGAGAACATTCATGCGACTCTGGTTGGCTTCTGTGAAGAAGTCCTTAGAGGACAGAACATGGAATAGATTAACCAAGTTCTTAAAGATCATGACAATGACATGATTAGCTACAGTGGGAAAAAAGACAGCATCCCCAGTAGTCTTTTGGCTACAATAGTTTGAGACCAGTGTCTGAACTCACCATGCAGTGGGAGCTCTGGCCAACCTGCCTCTGTCTCTCTGTTACATTGTGGATTTGGCCCTGGTACCAGTCTCGGGCCCGCTCCACCACCTCCAGGCCCGCCAGCAGGGAGTCCTTCTCCTGCTCCAGCTCTTTCATTTGCTTCAACTGTGTGAGTGGAAAGTTAAAAAGGATGGTATGTTGAGGGAGTGTGAAAAGAGGGGAGGGCAAGGAAGGAAGAACGAAAGGAGAGAACCATCTATTAAGAACAGACAACAACAAACCAGCCCCAACACAATGAAAACATGTCTCCCAGCCATCACTGAGAGAGCTTTCACATTTCTGCCAAAATTCAATCTAATCACAGCCACATGGCTGCCAGCAGTCTGCACGGTAGACAGAGTCCCATGTTTTCACAAGGGCATCTACAGCAAACTCTTTTGTGCTGATGGAGACAATGGCGCCATACCAATTGTGCGGCACTCACTCCCATCCTGAACAATGTTTAGAGGAGAAATCAGTCCAGCGTCATGGCAACTGCACAGCAACCTAAGAATGGGGTAAACAGCGGCAGCTACTTCAACTATGGCCACCCCTGTGTGTGTGTGTGTGTGTGTTTGTGTGCCCTGCATTGAGTTGTGCTGACCAGGCTGTCCATGTGACACACGGCCACAGTGCAGGCCTCAATGCTGGCATTCAGCTACCTTGTGTGTCATCTTTCTTTCCAACCATCGCTCTATCCCTTTGTCAAGATCAGTACATACAGATCAGTACATTCTGCCCCAGTACACATGTTGCAAACTAACAACAGATTAAATCCTGCCCAACGTGCTTGTGCTCTTTCCCCATACAGCCTGACTGAGTGAGGGGGGCTTAGAGGTAGGGGGTCGGGTGTCCGGGGTCCGTCTAGAATGAAGCCTGACCCAGTGTCAGGCTGCATGAATGTGTGATGGGCCACAGGCAGGAAAACCCACCATAAAAAGAGAAAAAAGAAAGGGAGCAGAGAGGTGGGATGACAGAGAGAGAGAGCAGAGCAGCAAATGACTGAAAGTGAATGGAAAAATCTGCTCATGCATGTTTGTCTGCTCGCTGCTGGCTGGATACACAGCAACAGACACACATTAATGTCTCTTGCACAAGCTGTGTGGCAGAAACACAAAGAACGACATTACAGCCTGTTAAATTCTTACAGACCACCACAATACATCAGCGGGCCAGAGACTGACAAAGACAAAAAAAAAAACCTGTATGAATATTTGTAATATTTATCTTCCTTTTAAATTTTAACAAGTAAAAAATACAATATTTTGTTTAAATACAATCCGCAGAAATATGTATCTACATACATGGCAAAAAATTATAATCTTGTTTGATAAATTGGTTGAAACACTGTCGTCAACGAAGTCTTGTCTTGTCACGTAAATGTCATCACAATAAACTGACAAACATATCCCAAAGTCCCTAAAAGCAGACAGACGGATGATTTGTTTTAGTATGCTCGTCAACACGCACAAAAGGTGAATTCTCATCTGCTGAACCTGATCATAACTTTTTTATCCCTTATAATTTTTTCATAGTTAAAATAAGCAAAGATTCACAACAGAACTATCTCAAAAATCCAACTTTAATTTTCTCTTCTCCACCTCTCGCCTCCCTGTCGTCCTCCCTGTTCGTCTCTCTCTCTCTCTCGCTCTCGTTCCTACTCACCCAGAGGAAAAATGTCAGGGCCTTGCTGCTGTAGAGGCTACTGCTGAGCGGAATGAAGACAGTGGTGTAGGCGGCCCACACAGCCGTCCAGGCTGCTCCGGGCCCGCCGAGCGAGTCCTCTACTTCTGCTAGGCCCCTGGGCCCGACCCGGCTTACTACCATCAGGGCAGCAGCAGGCCGAGTCGGCCTGGGCGGTGGGAGGGACAGAGGGAAGGGGGAGGAGGAGAGGGACGGGGAGGGAAGGGGGGGAGGAGGGTAGTCGGTCAGTCGGCCTCCTCAGACACAGAGGCCAAGGAGAAAAGAAATGGAGACTGAGGGGCAAACAGGGAGAGACGGCGGGAGAGGAGGCGAGCTGGAGAGAATGAGTGAGGCAGGAGAGTGAGGGGAGGCATCAGCTGGGTATTGGAGATGGGAGGGGCAGAGTGTGGGGGGAGCAGGGGCCACGGGGATGGGAGGGGCGTGTGTGGGGCCAATTGAAAGGGAACTGGATAAAAGCCTCCACATTGTCCCAATATTATTATTATGCTATTGGAAATATTATGCTAGGAAAGTGACACCAAACTTTATACAGGTTTTGTCCAACCAACAATCAACAACTCAAAGTTATTCAACTTACATTATATTGTAATTTCCTGCAACTTAGAATATACCGACCAACCTTTTCAATTTTCTTTTAAAAGGGTCAAAATATAAAACAGTGATTTAGAGATGCTGGGGTCAGCTGTTTGGCAGGGTGCATTGGAGGTGACTAAACATTTCAGAGGATCCACAGCTTCCAGCTATCACTAATGTCAGCCTGAATAGTTGAGCAACCAGTTTAACAACAATCACTGATATACTGACATAAGTCAATCTGACATCTCAGTGTGTGTATGTGTGTGTCTGTGTGTGATTGCCAACCATTCCGTAGTCCACTCCATTAGCTATGGTATGTCGCCTCTGCTCTTCCCGACTCCGCCCGTGTCGCCTGGAGCCACCAGTAAACCCTGTTGCTGATTCACTCTGGGATCTTGGTAAACCTGATTTCACAACACCTAAAGAAATGTAAAAAAGAAGACACATGTAAATCTATTTCGACACAACACTGGAGCCTGGAATTGACTCCGCAATCACATCAGTTTGGTTTGTTGCCTGCTGAACATACAGTACAGGGAATACAGGATACCCCTGATCATATGTTCACCTTGAATAGCTAAGAAGCACCCATGCTAATGACAATGACACACAAAACTCACATATATGAGTGACTAAGCAACAACACAAATCAACAGATTATGTTCAATTTACTGAGTATGTAATGATTACTTTAATAAAAACATTAGTTGCATGTGTTTCTAAATTACTGTAAGGTGAGATCAACTTTTATTAAGCACAGAACCTCCACGTCTAAAGAGAGCTCATGATGAAGAAGATTACACAAGTAAAAAAAAAAAATCACAAAACATGATAAGTGCATCTGGGTTGTCACTGTATACCACAGGAGGGAGCTGTACTCTGCTCGTTTCTGCTATGGGAGGTTTGATGGCATTACATGGGTCATACTGAACTTCAGAACACAGGTGATGAATTGCGATACTGAAATGCTCAATTAGTTGGTCTATCTGTCTATTAACACTACATGGACTAAATTATATAGACACTTAAAACCTTACATACATTTATGACTGCTGAATACATGGCCAAAAACAAAGGTCATTAATACAAGTCTCTGACATTCATTCAATTGTCTGGTGAGATTTTGGGACCTGGCTGCAGGGGTCTGTTACAAAGGTCCAAAAAGTGTGTTGGATGGTGTTGAGACACCTGTAGGTTATCTGCAAGTCACACAAATTCTTCCACACTAAAAGGGGACCTCGCTTTGTGCAAAAAGGCACCATCATGTTTAAAACAAACAAACAAAAAAAAACGACCATCCCCAAACTGGTGCAACAAAATTGGAAGCACACAACATCTGAAAATAGCACCGTATTCAGTGGCATCAAGATTCCCACAATTAAATTGAGAGCACAAACCTCTGCTGGCCAATGATCACTCAAAGCCATGTGATCTCTTCATCTTGTTCATCTTCTATGTATCTATTTAACTGTCTGAAAACACATCACTGCCCTTAGTGCAAGTGGCGTGAGGAGTGAAAACCCTGAGGGCTTAACAGAGAGCGTCACTCTTATAGCTTTAGACAGGCCTGGCTACACGGGGATAACGGAAACTCAGACAGACTCCAGCTATGAGATAGAGTTAGTGTGTTTCTGCAAAAGAGAGAGAGAGAGCATCTGAGATAACAATATCTTGGATTCATATATAGCAACCATTAAAGGTACCACTTTATACCGGTTTATATAGTTGGAACATACTGAAAAAGAAAATAGCTGAACTGCTGGAGATAAGTTGTTTTCGTGAAAGTGAATGGGGATGGAGTATTACAGACCAAGCTGGGACAGAGTTTCAGAGGGTCGATATATGTCACATATACATGTCACATACATATATACACACACACACACACACACACACACATGAATCCTCTCACATCTGAGTTATTATGATGAAACCGAGGACGGAACAGCAGTGAGCCATCACGAGACCCTCTAACTATATAGACCCTAAAATCTCTCCAGGAATTTCTGACATGATCTCTGACCTGACCTGGGGTTAACAACGGCAATTCTTCAACCGGACCCCCACCTTCAGAGCAGGGTCCCATAAACAGGCCTGTTAGAGCTGTAATGTAACAGTGATACCTGAGAAGTGTGGTGTCAAAACCCAACATGACTGTCCTGACCTCCCCTGAAGTTACCATTATTCAACTCTCCAAGACTCCTGCTGAATGAGAAACATATTTATATTCTACTTGATATTTATATTTCTCTCTGGCCCCTGACAGTGTGTATGATTATATGGTGCAGTTACAGGTCTCAATGTTGTGGCTGATTGGTGTATATTCTATAAATACTGATTGATGACGTGATGATGCTACTTACTTGGTCCTTGGAGCTGCGGTGACTCCAGCGCAAGCGACTCAATGGATCTGACCCGGCTGTGCTGAGTCTGTGCCGGGTTGGTTACATGGACCGGCTCGGTCCTGTAACACCCTGCCTCCGGAGCGCCGGGAAGACGCTCCAGACTCCGCCCGGACCTCTCGAAGCCCGCGCTGTACCTGGCCGCTGCACACGCGGTGTACCCGGGCCCCTCCTCCGGCCTGGCCCGGCTCTGCAGTGAGGCCGCCCGGTGCTGCTGGGTGTTGGGCGCATTACTCGGCCCCAGAGGACGCACCTTGTTCTCGACTCGATTCCCGGCTCTGCATGCGGACAGCGGGGCAGGTCTCTGCTTCAGAGCCTTGATATGCGAGCTGTTCTGTGGGTTCAGCATGGAGTAGCGCAGCCCCGCTACAAAGCGCTCGAAGGTGAGGCAGCCATGCGGCGGCGTGACCCTCCGGAGGCAGCTCAGCACACCGCCGGGCAGCTCCCGGGTGTCTGCGCCCTGCCAGCGGCTCTCAATCTCCGAGATGTGGACATAGCCCCGTCCGCCGTCATCCAGGATGTCAAACAGGGTCCTCAGACTGTGGAGGAAAGCTTTGGGAAGACCATCTGTGGAATACTCCGACTCCTTCGGCTGCATTTTGACCGTTTTCAAGTTCTCCGCTTGCCCCTGAAACGCCTCTCTCCTCGGGCCGACTCTGCCGTGGACCGCCGACGTCCCGTTCAGCTTGGACCCGCGCTCAGTGGCTATCAGCGCCATGGGTCCCGGTCAATGGACCGCACACGGACACACGCTGGGTAACTTTATGTAAACACTGAGTCCGAAAAACACCAAGTTGTACGACGGGTTACCGGTCGGCGTCAAGCTAAAACAC